>JAGMVL010002292.1:620000-908361 GCA_019202695.1 Populus x sibirica
ATTTATATTATTTACTTACATATTTTTTTAAATAAAAGTTTTTTAAGCTTCTTAAAACTTGCACATAATCTTACCGCTATCATAAGCTTAGTAAAATTTGAACAGAAGAAAAAATATAGATAGCTTACTTAAAATTAAAACCTTGAGCCATACTTTCACACCTTTTACTTTTCTTTGATAGCAGCCACCCATTCCCTTATCACCTCTCATGTTTTTCTTTCCTGTTTGAAAGTTGAAAAAAAAAACTGTTGAAACTTGAAAGTTGAAACAATCTAGCATCTATATCTGATTCTCTCCTCTCGATGGAGACCTAATCCACCCCCACCCCCACCCTATTTTTTCCCCTTTTCAAGGCCTGTTTTGAAATTATAATATTGTTTAAAGTATTTTTTATTTAAATATATATTAAAAATATACATATAAAAAAATTATTTTAAACCAAAAATAAAAATTCAAAATTTTTAAAAACAACATGTGGCCGTTAGCCTACCATCTCTAAGTGTTGATGTCACTATACTTCACTTAGACTGTGGCTCTCTTACTCACCTCAACCTATCTTTTCTTTTTCTAAAAAAACTTAGTTTTACTAGAGGGTCCTTTTAAGAGTCCAATTTTCATGCAACACATTCATGCAAGCACAATTAATTTAATTTTATTTTTGTTATTGTGTAATGGTGCTACAATGAAGGTGTATTAATTCTCGGCAACTGTTGTTTTTTTTTTCTTTTTCTTTTTGGCTTTATGGATATTTTTTTATTAATGTAAATGTCCGGACCAGCTTGCGTGCACCTCAACTAATCCCACGGTCCATGAAGTTAACGATCATGTAAGCTTCCAGTGATCCTAAGATTTGTAAGACTCAAACTGGTAATCTCTATGGAACAAATATAAAACTTGACCAGTTGAGCTATATCTCTCAGAATTAACTTTATGGATCTTTCTACTGTTATTGATAAAAAAAGAAATTTACTTGATTTTATATTCTTCTCGTGTGATTTAATAATATTTGATGAATATTACTGTGGTTGCATGGACAATATTTTTTTTTTTTAATGTGTTTCCAGAGATTTTGTGGTTTGATTTTTGGATTTGGGATTAAGAATAACAAAATTGTAAAGGCACTTTTCGGTTAATTGTTTTTTTCTTAAGCCTGAACATGTCAGAGCCCTAGGTCAGTCGAGAGTCCTAGGTGACTTGATTAAATCAAATTGTCCAAGTGGAGTTCTAGGGGAACCAAATTGATGAATATACTTTACTTAATATACTTTACTTATTCTTGGGTCTTGGATCATTGCCCAAGTGGTGGTGGTAAGATTTGAAAATCAAGTCTCCAATATCATATAAAAAAACAATTTAATCTAAAAATTTAAATTATAAAACCGCAAGAATAGTTTTTATATTAATCTCTAAGATAGTCAAAACAATCATACAATATCAAATATAAGATGATTTTTTCAGAACCAGAGTTCACATTTTAAACTTGAAAGCAGATACAATGCTATTTATTTTATTCTCAGGCTGTTGCAAAAAGAAACTAGTGGAACTGAATGCTGAGGAGTTTTCATTCATCACTGTGCCATTCCTCGGGAGTGCTGTATATCACTTGAGGGAGTTTTCTATGTCAATCACAAATCGATACTTGACGTCGTTCTTTATCAGCCTCTCAAGGGCTTCATTCACAGACTGAATCGGTATGATTTCTATTTTTGGGTGGATTTTGTGAGTGCCACAAAAATCCAACATTTCTTGTGTACGTTTTGTGCCACCCACTACACTTCCTGAAATGGTTATCATACCTGCCACAGCCAGGAAAAATGCAAGCCCAGGTTAAAGAAATCAAAATCCTGATATGCTTGCCGACTGACATTTTCTTGTCTTTCTTAGTTTCATGGAAATCACATTACCTAGAAGAAGGTTCAGAGGACTCAGCTTGATTTCATTTGGAGCGCCCACCAAGACCAGGACTCCAGCAGTCTTCAGAGTGGATATGTATGGATCAAATATATGATCACCTGATGCTGTGTCAATAATGAAGTCCAGGGATTTGTCTAGAGTCTGCAAATAAGAATCATTTATCCATGATCAAGTCCTGATCCCTGAACCCTGCAAGTGAAAATTCAATTCGACTGATTACCTTCATTTGCTCCTTGTCGGAGGAGACTACAAATTTGTCTGCTCCTAAGATAGTCAAGGCTTCCTCTTTTTTCGACATGCTTGTGCTAAAAACTGTGACATTTAGTCCAAAAGCCTTGCCGAACTTCACAGCCAAGTGACCGAGGCCGCCTAGTCCAATCACCCCAAGGGATTTTCCGGGTTGGTTCATCTTGTGACGAATCATGGGAGTGTAGACTGTTATGCCAGCACACAGCAACGGTGCTGCTAAAGCTAGCGGATAGCTATCAGGTATGTTGTAGCAGTATCTGTTAAAAAACAAGAAATTCATTTTTGTAACTGGTGCTTCACACATTATGAACTTCTAAGATTAAGTAGGCCGTAAGCATGCATACCTTTCATGAACAACAATGAAACTGGAGTATCCTCCTTTAGTGATGGTGCCGTCGATATCAACACCATTAAAGGTGGTAACAATTCCATCTGCACAGTGCACTTCAAGCCCATCATCACAATACTCACAATCCCTGCATGAGTTAACATATGTTCCCACCCCAACATGGTCTCCAATTTTAAAGCGATGAACATCAGATCCAGCTTCTTGTACAATTCCAACTATCTCATGGCTACAAAAGTCGAAGCATCATAAACATGTCAGTAATAGCAGAAAATATAAGAAATTCACCATCATATTTCTTTTTTTCTGTGTTGTATAAAGAGAGAGAAAAAAGCATTTCTTGCTGATCATGGGCATACCCTGGTACTACAGGATATAGCGACTTCCGAGATTTACCCCTGGTGTAAAGAACATCAGCATAACACATTCCACAGTGTGTTATTCTTATTGAAATGTCATCTTTCCCAACAGCCCTGCAGGAGTTTTCAAGAGTTAGCTGTTGAATATTCCCAAATAAAATTGAAGCCTTGGTAGCTAGAGTACAAGATTTTTATTTTCGATTTCCATTATCACTGTCATATGTGATGATGTTGGCCCCTTTGACTCTAGCCAACGTGAGATATTGGTATCATCAGTATGCACATATACCTTCTGTTAAACTCATATGGGGATAGAACTCCCGATTCATCTCTAGCTGCCCAACCAAGGCAATTCTCGCTCTTGTCGGAAGCCATTCTTAAGTTCTCTGTCAGAAATGAAACAGAACCCAACTCAACCGAAACAGTAACCTGCACAGAATTTACACACATTATGAGCCAGGCCTTTAATCAGAATTCAGATTCATTGAACAATAAACAAGAACCAGCATTCGAAATATTCTTCGAGAAAGACAAAGAGAATCTATTGGAGGGTAGAGATTGGACCTAGAAATTGAACTTGAGCTAGGATAAATAGCTCAATAGTAGATTAGGACGAGAGGACAGGCAGACTGTGGAGAGAACCATGCTTATCACAAAGCATATATAGTGATCCCAAGAGGGTCACAGCTGCAGTAAACGTCATGAAAGACCTACAGTCCATCAAATAGTGCAGGAAGTCTGGGATGGCTGCAGCAGTCTTGACCCAGAATAGAACACCTGATGACATATGGGGTGATCTATCAGCCAACATGTGACATGTTGTCTGATCTCACGTGGTGCTAGAAATGGTCAAAGATTCAGTGGCAAAGAACATTAAGCTTTTAAATTAGTTAATGCAAGTTTCCTGTTACTCTAAACCGATGTAAAATTTCCTGTTCTCTTTTTGACTACTGGTTGTCTGGTCTTTGTGTGCATCTGTGATCTTGAGACTGTTTAAGATTTAAAAAAAAAAAAAAGATTTTATGAATGGATCAACAGCTCCAAAGTTCAACAAAACTATAGAGGGTAGAGACTGGACCTGAAGAATTCACAAGAGCTCCAATAATTACTCAGGAGAAGGCACTACATTCAATGATCCAAGAGGGTCACTGTCTTGAAAAAAAAGGAGAAGAGTTGACAAAGGGTCACATCGATGAAAAAATCATGGTTACAGCACTCTTGATCCAAAACAAGAGAATTGAGCAATGGCAATTGATAAAGCCATGATGACATACGAGATGACCTATAATTATAATCCGACATCACTGGTGTAGAATTGTTGAAAGAATCAAAGAAAGAAAATCACTTTTTATTTGTTCTCGAAACTAACCAAGCTGGGAAAAATTATTGTTTTGGTGGAGAGAGATCAGTTACTTAGCGTATTTCTTTTTCATTGCCATTTCCTTTACAGAATGCTATAATCTGATTAATAATTCACCAAAACTAACTCAAAGTCAAAGTTTACGTTATTAAGCATATTTGTTATACTTGCCTAGTGGCGGGTTGGCGGTCAATCCTTGAATCGGCAAGTGAACCTGGATTTATCCCAAATCAATATCATTTTTTTTTTAAATAAAACAATGTTGTTTGGATAAAAACAAACTAAATTATAGTGTTATTGATAAAAATTAAAAAATTATTTAAAGTTTACTCGATTGATTTCATTTAAGTTTCGTCAAATTAATTAGATTAATTAAATTTGATCAAGTTAACTTCCAATTTGGTTTAAAAACAAACTTGGCCGGAGTGGCGGGTTAACCAGGTCAGATCGGCAAGTCAACCTAAATTTATCCCAAATCAATGCCATTTTATTTTAAAAAAATAAAACAATGTTGTGTGAATAAAAAAAAAATTGTCATGTTTTGGATGAAAATTAAAAAAATTATTTAAAATTTACTCGGGCGGTTTCACTTAAGTTTCGTCAAATTAATTAGGTTAACTGGATTTAATCAAGTTAACTTTCAATTTGATTTAAAAACAAACTTGACCGGTTCATGGGAGTCTAAATTGACCCGCTAAATCAGTTTAGGTTAGATAATTATCCACGAAAGTTACACTATTCAAAAATTAGAAACTCTTTGGTACAATTTGTGTATGATGTGGAATTATGCTGAATCTTCATGAGATTGCCACCTTGATACAACTGAAGCAATTTGAAAATAACAGAAGTTTATTATTGCCTTCATTCGATAACATACCAGAGACAGTAACATGTTTCTGGTCGTAGACTTCTGGATGAAGCTGCAGCTCACCACAGAAAATTAACTAATAATAGCAGGAATTACTATCAATGGCGATTTGCTTGTTTTCTGCATTATTTTTATTTTCTAGTAGCATTAAAGGTCTGCAAATGAAACAGCATAAGCCATTCATTTATGTGTTTTTTTTCCAAGACTGGCCTCGCGCATGGCAACAAACTTCTCAGTCAGCTTGTCTCTACCAGGCCAGCTTCCATGGACGACTGGAGCATTTGCAAATTCTTGCATCCATGCCACTAAGGATGGAAAACTTTCCTGGTCTACCAGTTTCAGACCTACTACCTCCTCAAAGATATTAAGGTAATAAGCAAGCCATCCTAATGCAAGGTCTGCTAGTCCAATTGCCTCCCCACCGAAGAATTTCTTTCCTCTTAGCTCTTCTTCTAAATATCTCAAGTTCTGCAAGGATGCAAGTTTCCCTTCTTCTTGCTCTTTTCCCTCCTTCAAGAACACATCCCACTTAATTGACTGGAAGACCTGCAACCACAAGTAAACAGAATAAAAAGTTAAAAACCAGTGAGAAATCGGTCCGTATAAAAACCTCTGATTGTTCTGGAAGCGGCATAGCACCTGCATAATTACCTTGTCATCACTAAATTTGGCCCAGAAACGAGCGTTGGCTTTCTGGTAAGGATCTTCAGGCAACAAAGGAGTTTGCTTCCATGTCTCTTCAATGTATTCAAGAATGCTAGTGATTCACAGATGGCTTTACCGTTGTGGACAAGCACAGGAACCTTCTTTCCGACAGGATTATATTGCAAGAGCAAAGGGCTCTTGTTGAAGAGATCTTCGCATATTACATCAAACTTAACACCCTTCAATCTCAGAGCCCAGATGACTCTCAAAGGAAATGGACTTGACCATGACCTAAAAACCTTCACTTCCTCTGCCATGATCGATGTGCTTTGTTATCTCAAGAAACATAGCCCATTGCCTTTTATAATCAACAATTTCCCTGTAGCTTTTGCTATATTGTCCCTAACATTATCAATATTTGAATAACAGCCACCTTATTTCACCAGATTCTCCCTTTCTCCCTAGCTTACTACCAAAATTCCATCTCTAACCATTATTTTTTGGGTAACACTGTCTATTATATTTTCATAATGAATTGTGCTAAATCCACTTAAATCCAGATCTCTAAAATATTGATCAGTGGATCCAAAGGTGGGACTCGAATGATCAAATCCATCATCAATCAAATGGTGGAAGAGTTTCTAGTATAATTTTAAACCAGTCAGAAGGATCAATAACTAGACAAGGTTAATTATTTTCATGAACATGTCAGAGCCCAAGGTCAGTCGAGGGTTCTAGGTGACTGTTAGGCTAATCCAAGTTTTATAATTAAATTTTCATTTAACATCTCAATTTCAATGCATTTATCATTATACTTTTATGAGACATGAACTTGGTCCAATTACAGGGAGGGTTGAAATACAAAGTGGAAGACAAAATACTCGTGCAGAAACCTAAAAACTAAAAAGTTCAAGGATTGCTTTCATAAATTCATGACAAAACAAAACTGTCTTTAAAATTATTAGCAAAGTGGAAATACGCAAGTAGTGATGACATTTTGATGTCTGGACAATTCCAATTTGATCTCCATGGATTCTTCGAACTCGGCTTGAATTTCCATGATAGAGTGCCCACAAAGAGGTCGAATGTTGCCATTTGTAGTCAAAAGACTCTTTTTGTTTGTATGTTTCTGAGTGTTTCTGTCTAGTTCAGGGAAGATGAGTAGTAGAAGCTTAATTACAACTCTCTTCTTTATATATAGTTTAATATTAATTTATATATATAAAAAAGAGTTTAGTATTAATCACTTTAAGCATAGTTTGATAAGATTGTTGAATTTCTTAATTTCCTACATGTGTCATAAATTATGCATGTTTGTCGTGTTCTTAAAAATCTCATACAAGTTTCTAAAGCTTTTCCTTGCAAAATGATGGCAACCATGTTCCACAATCTAAAAAAAACATAATTTATCGCAATACTAAGATATTGTTTATTTTTTACTTTAAATTAATTTTTTTAAATGTTTTTAGATTGTATGCGGATATTAAAAATAATTTTTTTAACAAAATTAATTTTAATAATTTTATATTTGATTTTATCAATTGGTAATTAATGTTACACTATTTTTTTATATAATTACATGGCTTGAATTATTATCCTAAATAAAAAATAAAGATAATAAATATAAAAAGAATGTCTTTTTTGTACCTATTTTAGTGTACAAAAATTCATTTAAAATTGACTAGAAATATATTTATTTTTTATTTTTATCTTGGGCTCTTCATCTTTCCTACAAAAACCAAACACAACCTCAACAACCTTATTTGTTTTTGTGTGTGTTTAGAAGTGTGGTGAAGATTGTTTTTTAAATTGTTTTTTTATTGAAAATATATCAACATAATATTTTTTAATTTTAAAATTTATTTTTGATATCAGCACATCAAAATAATTCTAAAAACACAAAAAAATATTTTAAAATTAAAAAAATTAAAAAAACATCGTCTAACTACAATTCCAAACATCTTCTATATTTATTTTAGGTCAGGGTATGAAGTATTGAAATTAAAACTTCAAAACATATAAGTCTACAAAGCCTTTTTTTATCTTGAAAAAAACACAAATAATCTCTCCCCCTTCCTTCGTCCTCTTCTCTAACAATGGTCAAGAGGTGTCGAACAATAACCCGAGTTTAGCAAACTTAATTTTGAAAATAATTCTTCTTTTAGTTTCATTGACTATGCAGTATATAGGGCCTCTCCAGTATCTAGATGGGCTTGCTTAACGGAGGCCCATTAGTGGCAGTCCAGATATTAGCTAATCAGGTCTAGAGTAATTGGACCAAACCCATTGAACTCTTACCCATCAACTGAGAAAGCCCAGCCCATCTGTTAGCCTGATAATAACGTGGTGGATTGGTTCCAACGAATGTGAACATGATTTTTTTCCCTCAATTTTAATTTTTTTAAGGATAGATATAAATTCAAGGTTTTGATTATGACATCAATATTTATACATTATCTACTTGTATTTATGCTCATTTTACTTTACAAATACTCCAATATATAACCTCATAATGGTTGAAGAGATTTGTTTTGATTTTCTAATTTTAAAGTCAATAATTAAGAAAAATAATTTATTTTATAAGATTTATCACGATAATAGATAGTTCTTTTGAGTTATCACTCACCTTGTAGAGGATAGTAAATCTGCTTGAGAGATGAAAGATTTTACTCCAAATAATGCTATTACAATTTCATGGCAACGTCCCGCTCTTGATTTCATGAAATTAGATGTGAATGGAAGCTAATTTTTATGCGGATTTTTTAGCCAAGCTAAGAGCATAGTTTTTTTAAAAATTCATTGTAAATATTATCAATATTTTTAATATTTTTTAAAAATTAATATTGACCTGCTACGGAACGCGGGATAATATATTAGTATATTTTATATAAAATATAAAATACCTTGTTAAAATACTAATTTTTTTCATTACGTAGAAAAAAAAGTAAATTACTGAACATATATAAAAAATACTATAATAACAACCTGGCTGTTTTGAAAGGCTTTTATCATCGGAGAAGTCCCTTTAAACCTCAACATCCAATATCCACCATTCAAATTCATCTGGGCCCCACTGTGATTCTCACTGTCTACGTGGCAAAACCCCAATTGATCACACACCGATTCTTAAAACCTATGAAAAGCACAGAATCAAGCCCTCATAAATACCACACGTTTCTCTTCACTCCCTCATAAACCCTTGCCAAACCCTCCTCTATCCCGTCCCCGCCTCTCTTCATCTTTCTTAAACCCTAAAAAATCCCCAAATCAAATTTGGGGTTTCTCTCTCAAAACCCTAAAATGTTGTCAACAATTCTAAGAAGATCATCATCTTCTTATGCGTTAGCCCCAAATCGGGCTATAGCCGCCATAACCCTTCTACACCACCTCCAATTAACGCCTGCCACGTCCCCAATTCCTTCCAGAAATGGGTCTCTCCCCGGTGAGATTAGACCCTTTTCTTCATTTCTTACTTCTCCAACCATATCTAGAGACTTTCATGTAAAATCTGGGCCGTTGGATTTTAAGGCGAGTTCGGTGACTCAAGCTGGGATCGCTGTAGCTGATTATGGCTCTGATGAGGAGAAAGGGAAAGGGAGCGAAGAAGGGCTTGAAATTTCAAATTTAGGGATTTCTAAAGAGATTGTTAACTCTTTAGCTAAAAAAGGGATAACTAAACTGTTTCCCATTCAGGTAATTTTGTCATTTCCCTTTCAAAAATAAATAAATGAATGAATCTTGGGGATATATATGCACGAATGTTTGAATTAAATTTGAATTTTTACCTTGTAATTAAATTAAAGTTTGATTAATCTTGTTGTGTTTTTAAAAGATTATTTATTGCTCAACTTTATTTTTTAGAAAATGTCTTTTTGCGAACACTTAAACATGAAAGTTCGGTTCTTTTTGTGGTATTTTAATTATTTTTTTGGCGTATTTTTATCAATTCAATCTAAAAAAATTGAAAAAAAAGATTTTTAGCTAAATAATTTGGTTCTCTTTGATTAATGTTTGATTATTGTTTTTGTTTTTTTATTGCAGAAAGCTGTGCTTGAACCGGCAATGCAAGGGAAGGACATGTTTGGCCGAGCTCGAACAGGAACAGGAAAAACACTTGCTTTTGGAATCCCTATACTCGATAAAATTATAGAATTTAACAAGCAACATGGGTTTGTTCATTTTTTTGTGTTATTTTACTCCTGCTGTTGGGTTTTTGCTTTGATTGAATTTAATCTTGGTTTTTAGGTTTTTTTACGTGTTTGGTTTGTATTGGGATTGTGCAGGAAAGGGAGGAACCCATTGGCAATGGTTATGGCTCCAACAAGAGAACTTGCAAGACAAGTACAGAAGGAGTTTCATGATTCTGCGCCGAGTTTGGATACCATATGTTTATATGGGGGTGTTCCTATTTCAAGCCAAATGAGGGAGCTTGAATATGGTGTTGATGTTGTTGTTGGCACACCTGGTCGTATTATTGATCTGATGAAGAGGGGTTCGCTTAATTTGTCAGAAATTAAATATGTTGTTCTTGATGAAGCTGATCAGATGCTTGGTGTGGGATTTGTTGATGATATTGAGACAATCTTGTCAAGGTTACCTAAGAAGCGGCATAGCATGTGCTTCTCTGCTACAATGCCAAGTTGGATCAAACAACTTGTTAGGAAGTACCTAAAAGATCCACTGACTATTGATCTTGTAAGTATGGGGATTCGCCTGTCGTTGCCTATAGTGTTCAATAGATGTATGTGGGCACCATAATTTTGTATGTGATATAAGTTTTGACTGGATTTCTGCAAAGCTTGGGCCTTTATGTTTATCTGCATGGTTGGGTAGTTTCTATTATTGATGCATCTGTTTGTTTCATTACTACTTGCACTTTCTAACCCATAAAATGAATCTTAGGTTGGAGATTCTGATAAAAAGCTGGCTGATGGAATTACCCTCTATTCAATAGCTTCAGACATGTATGCAAAAGCATCAATTCTTGGTCCTCTGATTACAGTACGTATACAGAGTTCCTATTTGTTGTGATTTTAAGTTTTCCTCAACCTTACAATTAACATCTATTATGCAAACTGCACATGATGGAGAAACTTAAGAATTATTGTTGCTTTCACTTTGACCCCTATCATCAATTTTCCTCTCTCAACTTTACATATGTATTTTTTAGGAACATGCAAAAGGAGGAAAGTGCATTGTTTTTACTGAAACAAAGCGTGATGCTGATCGATTAGCATATGCCATGGCAAAGAACCATAAATGTGAGGCTTTACATGGAGATATTTCACAGAATGTGAGAGAAAGGACACTTTCAGGCTTCCGAGAGGGACATTTCAATATTCTAGTTGCCACTGATGTTGCGGCTCGCGGTCTTGATGTCCCTAATGTTGATCTGGTGAGCTATATTATTTCAAATCCCACTGTTTTAGTTCTGCTACTAGTAACTAGTTGATTGTAGGTTTAGCTTTACAGTTAAGCAACAGGCAGCCCAAGTTTTCTCCTTCTCTTGCTATAATTAGTTCCTAATCTCAATCCATCTTGCAACAGTGCATTTTGTATAGATACTAGTATGCTCATAGTTTGCTATTTCACTTAGTTAACCACAAATCTGTCTTAAGTGGCTTTCTAGAAAATTTGCAATTAGATCTCACAATTCCATGCATTGAAAGTTATTTTTCTGCTTCCTAACCTCATCTGGTTCAAGTTCTATTGAAACTAAGAGCCCCTAAAGGCTTCATATTTTAAGTTCTTGCCCCCAAATTCCCAAGTTCCTCAAAACTTTATTGATCACAAACACAAAATCATATTCATCAAAATCTTCCCTGTGTCAGCTATATTTTAAAACCAATTGCAAACAAGTTGAAGAGCTATATTAGCAAGTTGCCATTTCCTGGCCTGCTATTTCATTTTTATGTTCTCTTTTGCATTTACATACAGTTGTTGACCACCTGTTCCCCTTGATCAGATAATACATTATGCACTTCCTAGATGTTCAGAGACTTTTGTTCATCGATCTGGCCGTACTGGTCGTGCTGGGAAGAAGGGAACTGCAATTCTTATTTATACTCAAGATGATGCCAGGCAAGTCAAGTTAATTGAACGGGACACAGGGTGCAGATTTTCGGAGGTAACCATCATTCACCTTTTCTCCATCATGATGTTTTCATTTGTTTTGATTTTTGTCTTAGATGTGTAAAATGTCTGGTCACCAAGTCTCAATTGAGAATTTTCTGCCAGGAACGGCAAATGTCATGCATATAGTAAATATCATCATTTTTAGAATAAAATGCACTGCACAGGTTATGACAGGCTTTTCTGATAGGTTTTAATGAGAGGATCATGGAGAGTGTTGCGTACCCAATTCTAACACATAACCTGGAAGTATAATAGCTCTTTGCATAGCCAATTCTAACACATAACCTGGATCCATTGGTTACTTGGATTGATATTGATTATAATTATTAGGAGAATATACTAGTTGATGCACAATTTTGGTTCAATAAGAGTTGATGCACTATTTTAACATAGTTATTTCCATGTATAATGACGTGGAAGTCCTTTGCAATGTGCATGGTCTGGTTCGTACGAGGGTGTGTGCATGCATGTATGTGTATGCAGTAATATGTTCATCTATTTTTGATTGAGCAGAAATGATGGTATCCTAATTGTGGTGTTTTTCAGCTCCCTAAAATCGCTGTTGATGGTTCAAGCTTAGACATGTACAATGACTTGGGTCGTGGACGATCTAACTCATCTGGAGGGTTTGGTAACCGTGGATATGGATCTGGGCAAGGCTCCAGGAATTCTGGCTTTGGCCGTTCTAGTGGTCAATTTTCTGGATCCAGTCATGGTGGTTATAACAGAAACAAACCAGGGAATTTTGGTCGTTCTGGCAGCTTTGGTGAGTCGGGTAGATCAGACCGTTCTGGCACTTTTGGGGACTTTGGTTCAGGCCGTTCAAGCACTTTTGGGGACTTTGGTTCAGGACGTTCTAGTGGAAAGCAGAAGGTTCCTGTTTTTGATCCTTTTGGGGACTCTGACTAGTGATGGCATTGACAACAAGAGAATACAATCCCGACCAAGTGAAAAGGTAAAATACATTTACTACTCCCAAAATCTTCTCACTGTTGGCTAGTTAACAAAAACTAAAAAAACTGATAGGCGACCACTTTTCATATGAACCTTCAACCCAGTTTTTTTTTCCCAGTTTTTTCTTTCAATTGCATCCTTTAACAGCCTAATTATATGAAATTAGATTTCAAATTATAATAGAAATACAAAATTAAAAGATAGAGGACTGAAATGTATAATACATAGAAAATACATGTCTCACTCTAAATTCAAGACAATTTTAATTTTGGTCCAAAAATTTATTTTGTTTATTTTTCAATCCTTAAGTTTATTTTGCCGATGATCCCTAGCTTACCGTTGGATCGTTTAAGTTACATGGGGTTGGTCATTTATCAGAGGATATCACTTTTTGCTTCCTAATTATTTATGAAGACACCACCTTGTCAAATGTTTACACTAGAAAAGATTTCTCTTTTTTAACGCTGGATGCTGTCTTTCACCACAGGTAAAGAGGTAAAGAAATGACCACATGAGAAAACGGAGATTAAAAGTATGATACGAAGCAGAAGAAGGGTTCGTGGCATGGCTTTCAGGGCTGCATGTGGTGAGAGGAATTGTTACTAATATTTCTAGCTATTTTAGTTTAAAACGCTGTCATTTTACCTGTTTTGCTGTTTATATTTAAGCTCGTGATTATTGTATGAAGATAAAAACAAGCTCTCTATCGTTAAGACAATCTGAGAAGAGCTTTCATATGTAATCAATCTAAGAGTAGCTTTTTTTGTTTGTTTTTACTATTTTTATTGTATTCTATCTCATCATCATCACATTTTTTCAGTATAATCCTTTGTTCTATATAAAGTAACTTTGGCCAAACAATTCTCCTAGAAAGTTTCAGGGTCTGCACCACACCAAGTATTTCTTGAAGAAATATCAAAGACTATCTCTAAATGGCTGTAAATAGAATGTAATCAATCAGTCTATCTGTACATCCATTTTATTTAGAATAAAATAAAATAAAATCTCAACACAAGATGGATATCATCATATCAAGAAATATTAAAGAGATCTTGTAGCAAAGGGCAATGTTCATACAGTCAGATTGTGTTTTTTCCCCGAGGGATGAAGATGAAGCCATCAATAAGTAAATCCAGCATTCATACAAAATCAAAGTACGGGTTTTTAACTTCTTATTTTGTAGCCGGATCAGGCATATGGAGAGGGAAATTTGCTGAAGAATCGTTTTTCTTTCCCCTTACACAAAATCTGCAGGGAGTTATTGGCATCATTATATGACCAAAAAGGGATAAATCCTACGGAATTACATGAAAATAAAATAAAATAACGAACAGTTACCTGATGTACATTTACTGTATTGAGGAGATATCGAGTATCGAAGAGTTTTCTAAAAGGGCCATCTTTCTGGTCTTTTGCAGCTTCAGTTAGTGCAAGGAACCTCTTGAAACCTGTTGTGGCGGCACCACGTCCAAGTGCAGCGGCTCAAGTAAGAACGTCTTCTCGAGTAGCTATAAATCCAACTGTAGAATTGGCAACTGCAGGAGGCTGCTGCGGCGCGACAGGTGGTGCAGTAGAAGGCTGTGTAATTGCAGGGCTGTGCTTGTTGAAGTCATCAAGTATTGTCTGCTGATCTACTTTTTTAAGACCGTGATCAATCCAGCGTGATGAAGAGAGTATCAGAAAACACACAATGCATTGACCGAACCCAAAATGGCAAGAAGTAATGTTGTCAATTCGTACAAAATATTCCTCTTGAGACTACAATAAACAATTGAGAGAACAATTTAGTAGGCTGTCTAATTAACCTGACTCCATTAACATTATTCTTCCAGGTTCCGACAATTCTAATCGATCAAAAAAAAAAAAAAAACTGAAAAAAAAACAATTGCCACTAAGCAAAGACATCTGGTCAATGGCACATTTAGCAAAATCAAGTCAAATTAAATGTGATAACCATGTTATATTTTACAATTCAACGAGAGTATTTTATCATGAAATATTAATATATTTGGAAAAATAAATTAAAAGTGATTGAAAGATTATTCTTAAACATCCTCTAAATAGCAAAAATTCCAAATTCAAAATAGTTTTGCGGATTGGACAGCAGATCTATAAGCTCATGAGAATTTGGTTAATAAAAAATTCTAAGTTTTTGTTTGGTTAATGATTTTTTTGTAGTCCATAAAATATACTATTACATGAATTAATACATTAATTAATGATGTGATGGGAAAAAATATTGTCATGAGTAATTCAAAAACTATAAATATTCATGAATTATGACATTCATGATCAATGATGAGAAATTCACGAACTATAAATATTTTTGAATTATAAATATTCATTAATTATGAGTATTAATATTTTGATTTTCAAGTCATATAAACAAGTGTCTTGAATGAGTGGAAAATGAGATATGAAATTCTTGAATTCCTTTCTCCATTTGTTATTGGTTTTTCTTAGACCTGTTCATCTACTTTAGAGCTTAGGTTTGGTTTTTATAGACAATTATTAAATATAATTTTTTTAAGTTCGTTGAATTTTGTTTAGGTGTGTACCTAAACAAGATGGTGTTGTTATAATTCCGAGAGACTTATTGAATAAACTCTTTTTACAGAGAGTGAGGAGCAATAAAATCTCAAGAATAAATGATTGATCATTAATAACAACAAAGCTTGATCAATTTTAAATTATTTTAACAAGTAAGTACTCATTTTTTATTTTGTTTGATCACATATATTGGTATGCATACTAGAAATGTGATTCAATTATTTATGTAATTTTATATATTTGTTTAATAAACATGCTATTTTTTTTATTATGATTGGAAGTCGCCATATTCTTATTATAATTAAACTTATAATTTTGTATAATCATAAACTAAACATTATGTGCTCACATATCTAATTTATTATAAACTAAAAACTACTCTCTTTTTGCTAACTTTATGAATTTAAATCTTAATATCAACACTGGAAAACACTTAAAATAGTTAAAGAAAGATAATTTATCTCGATTAAACAAAATATATATAAAAAATAAATAAAATGAGAAAACAAGAAACTCTAGCTCTAAAGTCTAATTCAATAAATTCAAGATCTATAATTTGATCTGAGCTATGTTTTTAGTAAAAATATGAAAGAGACTAATGTTAATGTTGTGAAACTTAATTGATCAACCAGGTTTTTAATAACTCGATTAACTCAATCAAATTAATAATTTTTTTTAGAAGAATAGAATTTTATTTTAAAATCCAATTATCCGATTACTCAGAATTGATCCAATAAACCAATAATTCAGGTTGATCTTGGATCCACGTCAGGAATGACAAGTAGGAGCCAAACCTGAGAATTAATTAATTTAAGTGAGACCAGTGGGGATGTATGAGTTGAGTATTAACTAAACAAAGCAATTAATCCATCCCTTGATTCCTGTTCAACTAACAAAGTAAAGTAAAAGCAAAGCACACCAAAAAGGCAGATCCATGGAGAGATCCCGCACAAACACAAGTTGGCGGGTAACCTTTCATTACAAAAGGCAAAACAATTAACAAAAAAATAAATTAAAAATTAATTCACTATAAATTCCATGATGCCCAAACAGGAACCCTCACGTTCCCTCCTGTCCACCTGTCCCCGTCATTTCCTCTCTGCTTTCCATTTCCAAATTCTTTCATGGAAGAAAATTCAGATGCCAAACACCAAGATTCCACGTCAGATTCCCCTGATCATTCTCAGGTAACTCTAGCACTACCTTATTTTCACTCTTTTTTATTTTTAAATCTCAGTTACTGAATTTTTTTTGTAAGGTTGGTTCGAGGAAACCGAACCTGAGTTCACTACAAATACCGGCAAGGTCGTCGTCGTTGGAAGCAGAATTCACAAGAATCGAAATCACTCAAAGCCCTAGCCCAGCTAAACCAGGCCTGCCGCCGCGGCCGAATTCAGCTAAATTTAAATCGACGGTGAAGAATTTGCCTCCACAGAGAAGTTTAAAGGCGAAAGCTTTATCAGAAGATGGTGAAAAAACTGTCTTGATTGTTCCTGATACGCCGCCGTCTGATAGTCCGGCTGCTAAGCCTTCTACTTCTCGGTCGTTTTCGCTTAATAAAGTTCTGTTTCCGTTCAAACCGGCGAATTCTTTGCCTGTTACGCCGTGTGGGAATTCGGATCCTGAGGCGGTGCTGGAGAGGAATATTAATTCTTATTCTGATGATGTAAGTATTCCTGGTTGTTATAATTTTTTAATTTTATTAGTTTTTTGTTCTTAGAGATTTGCACAGCCTTGGCACGTGGAGCAATTATTCTGTATTTTCATGCTCCATGCCACGGGTGATTATCATAATTATAAGACCCGAAACTGTAAACTCGAGTTTTTTTTTTCATGATGGGTCCCGTCACAGCTTCAGGATTACTTAATAATGATTATAGTTACTGTGATTTCGTTGAATCTGTGAATGTTGGATGTGTGCGTTTTTTTATACAGAAGGTAGAAGTACGGCATCATATAAAGCGGTCGTTGTCAGTTCCGGTGAATATAAAGACTAGAAGTTTAAGACGGACCGAGTCAGGTGGAGGTTTGTTTCGTGTGGTCTTGGCGACTCCACGTCCGGTGGCAGCTGATAGCACGTCTACTAATGATGCCTCGGCGATTGAAACCGGTAAATCTTGAATAAGTGATGAGTGATCTATGAATGGTTTTGATTTAATGTGAAGTAATCTTGTGTTTTTGTATGTTAAATACACTAGCGAGTGAAGATGATGGTGAAGATATTCCTGAAGATGAAGCGGTTTGTAGAATTTGTTTGGTTGAGCTCAGTGAAGGAGGTGATACTTTGAAGATGGAATGTAGTTGTAAAGGAGAGCTTGCGCTTGCGCATCAGCAATGTGCTGTGAAGTGGTTTAGCATCAAAGGAAACAAGACATGTGATGTTTGTAGGCAAGATGTTCGGAATCTGCCTGTAACATTGCTAAAGATTCATAATCCTCAAGCAGCTGGTAGGAGGCCATTAACTGTATCTCAGCAGAGGGAAGTCACTCGTTATAGGCAAGTTCAACTGTTTTCGATATTTTAGCTGACTGCACATGTGAACTCCCCTTTTGATTTTTTTTTTTACTAGAATTGTAAGATTCAAATTTACACTCTGTTGTTGAGCTGTGCTTTCTGGTTCAGGCAGGATTGAGATTTTGAACATATGCTAATGATACTGCTTTCTTAGGATATTTGATGGTGCTTAAGCTAAAATTGCACAACATTATCTTACATACAATGCCAAAATTGCACATGACTGGTTTTTGATCAGGCTATTTAATGGAGTTGCTAATAAATTGTTGTCATTTCTCGTAAGATGATGTTAGCTCCCTTCTTGTTTAGAGATTTATTCATGATTTGCTAATAAATTTGGTAATGTGACAAAAGGACATTGTGGTTTGTCAGCTCATACCAATGAACTGGTGATGAAAACATAAAACTTTCTCCTCAATTGGGTGGTTGCACCAAAGCGAACCTTAGAATTGTGCATATTCTTGATTCTATAATTTGATAGATCCTCAATCACCTCCACTGCATAGTTCTCGTTTACTTGGATCAACTTTGATGTATTGATCGGTAACTGTTTCTTGTCAGGGTTTGGCAGGATGTGCCGGTTCTTGTCATGGTCAGCGTGCTAGCATATTTCTGCTTTCTGGAGCAACTACTGGTACGTATCGTCATCTGTCTGCATCTCTGGTATTGAACTGGGGTAGCATATTATCACAATGTGGTATGCACTTGGCCATCAACTGGGTTTGATTGTTTTAGCCATGTATAGCATAAATTTATCAGAAAATTCAGATCATCAGGCTATTGTCAATCAAAAATAAAAATCAGGTATTGTTATGTTGTCAGTTGGAAAATCATATAAAACATTAACAACTAAAAAGAGTCAAAACGTGAATGGAACTCGTATTGCTATCATGTATACATGTTCCCCCTTGGGAATACGTTTGATAAAATAATTGACCTCACAGAAGGACATTATCTTACACTAGCTAGTTTTACATGCATTCTCACGTCACACCTTAACTTTTGTATGATGATGCCTTGAAAAAAACCAACATTTGAATTTATTGTTTAATTTTTGTATAGGATTAAACATTTAGGCTCTCCATGTTTCCTAATGGCCTTTTGCACTATGCATATCTCTATCTACGTAACTCTTTAAAAGCTATATTTTATTTTTGAAAAAAATTTCTATTATGCTTATTTGTAGTATTTGCAATTTTATTTTATTTTATTTTCAATCTTTTCAGGTATCTGACTTGGGCCCTCGTGCTCTTGCCATTTCATTGCCTTTCTCTTGTGTTTTAGGTCTCCTTTCTTCCATGATCGCTTCCACCATGGGTGAGTTTTGCTGTATCTTCTCTTTTAATCCTTAATACAGTTTGTGTTAGATAATCCATTAGTACCTACAATGCACTACAAAATCAAACTAAATCTATAAAATCATATTGTTCTTATGGTTTCAAATCATCTTCATATGATAAAAGACATATCATCTTTAAATTGCTTTCTTTCAAGAAATGGCTTACGAGAGGTAGGTTCCTTGGTTTATAAAACAAAAGTCATAGTAATAAGGAGTGCTCACAATATCATTTTGCTGGTTCTTTCTTTTTGCACTCTATGTTTTTCCCATTTCTGCTGGCTAAAAAAAAAAACTACTTTTCTATGGATTAACATGATTGAATGACCTTAAAATATATGGTGGTGGCAGTAAGCAGGAGTTACATATGGGCTTATGCTTCCTTCCAGTTTGCCGTAGTCATCTTGTTTGCTCATATTTTTTATACTGTGGTGAGCAAACTAAATTTCTTTCCTGAACTATTCTATGTGATATTCCTAATATGTCTAATGTCTCATGCTTCATTTCTAAACTGACAGCTCAATGTGAACCCTATACTCTCTGTCCTGCTATCCTCATTCACTGGTTTTGGGATTGCAATTAGCACAAACTCTCTTCTTGTGGAGTACCTGAGGTGGAGGGCAAGCAGGCAATTGCAATCTTCCCATCCGCAAAATGACAGAGCTATGCAGCAGGCGCAGCTACTGCAACAACAACAGTCCATGCAGACATGGCAGCAAGAGAATCAACAGCCCAGACAACAATCCATTGAAGATTCCAATGTTGGACCTATTGATAGCTCAAGGCAACAAGAAGCTATAATCCAGAATACGTAGTTCACAAAGATACGATGAAGACATTGGTTTTCTGTAAAGGTAAAAGAAATAAAGCTTTACTCATTGGTCAAATGTATTTTATAGTTTCTTTTCCATGTTTGGTGCTGGGTCACGGCTTTTCACCAAATAGTTTAAACTTGAAGCTCTAATGCAACCAATATTCAGGGTTTCAAGCAACCGCCACCTAAATGTGGAAAGGCTTTCATGTCATGATGTAACACTTTCCTGGCACCCTAGGCCAAGTTCTTGAAAATTATATATTGCATCGCATCCAAACCAAGGATCGATCCTGGTTGACTTTTAAATTTTTATTAAATCAGCTAGCTTTTGTTGTGGATATAGTTTCATGCGCTTATTCAAGTAAGTACAAGTCATGCCCTTTTTTTCTTTTTTCTTTTTTCATTGCAGGGCTAGGCATTGCTTTTTTGCTTCAGTCAGGAAACTCCACACAACCAATTAAAAAAAGAGAGCTTGGAAAAGAAAGATTTACAGGGATTTGGGGGGCATATAAGAAGGTTTGCTTGTCAAGTTGTCATCTAGAATAGAAAGGCTTGATCATAAAGGACTCCAGATTCTTTAAAGGAAACACTGTTCTTGAAGAATTCAATTGTTGCTGTATTGACCTGGAATCTTCTTGCTGTATTGCATGCAAGAAATGCACAACAGGAAATATATAAACCATGTTTCATCATGTCACTGTCCTATCATGGTCTTTTTATCCATAGCCAAACTGGCCATGGCCATGCTGATTTTTTTTTGAATTGTGGGGTTTTATTAAACCCAGTCTGCTGTGTTAACATGGGTACCAAAGACTAGCTGGAGCTGAGTTTCACTTAAAATCAATTTGGATGTTGAAATGGTCAAACTTCTTTCCCAACCTAATTGACCTGACTGAATCAATTTCAAAGAATTTCTTTTAAGTGGTCCAAAATAATATCATTTATTTTAAAAAATCAAAATGAAATGATATCATTTTGAGATTAACTCAATAAACTTGTGATCCAGGGGAGTCTAATAACCGTGTTCTTATCTCAAATTTTTGATCTTATGATCTCCTAGAATAGAAAGGAGTAATGAACAAAAATTTAAACTCTATAAAGGCCAGAATAAATCAAAACTGTGCGCCTGGAAAGAATCCCACATGTAAACCTTCATGCTTTCCCCCCTCGAGCTATAATGTTGCTGTGTGCTTTAAAAATAGTGTTACAAGCATTTAACAAACCTTCAGTTACCACCCTAACAATGGAGATGAAAAATGGACAGATATCAAAGGCTGCCCTGGCTTTTAACTCTCCACCAGCAATTTCAAATCAACATCTAGTGCTGAAACCTGGGTACTTCATGGGATTTGCATAGAGAATCCCTTGGAGTCGCATATGAATTGACACTAGCCATGTGCACATTACATTTATCGAAGTACGCTTCTAGGGTTAGGTTTAGTCAGAGCCTCAAGAAGCCTGCACATCCACCTATCTAGCATTCCTGTGCATAAAGCAGGTAACAAAATTTTACAGATTGAAGCAAAGAAAATCACACGTAGTTCACAAGATAGAAACAGCAAACTAGCCTAGCCAGTAAGTTCCATTCTGAAATTGATATCTCAATTACTAAGCTGGATCTCCAGCATTTCCATAACGAATAAAAAACCAGTGGGGACTGGGTTACATTACCTGTTAAAGCAAAAGTACCACCTAAAACTGCACAGAGCCGAGTGATAAAATGAAGAAAACTACGCCGTTCTTCTTTGATTGTGACAGTGATAGGTGACAAATCATACAAGAAGTAAACGGCTGCAAAAAACGAATGAAAACAATGGCAATCAGTGCTAAGAACAAAGCTAAAGAGGGAACAGCTAACACTTATACATATTCAACCAACCTGGCCATGTCCTATCAAAATCAGTCATGGGAGAAAAGTACTCAGTGACAGAGAATTGATTAGTTGGCAAAACTTCTTTGGAGATGTACCTGTACTCGGTTGGAACAATCTGCAAGACATATAGACACTTACAAAGTGCAGTCATATCTAGAGGCAATACAATCAACTGAAACCTCCAAAATCAATACCAATAATCTATCTCTCATTATCATCTAAAACAAAAACAGCGGAAGAAATATCAGATGGACTCTTCTGGAAACTGACAAGAGAGACACAAGGATGCTAGTTCCAAATCTTCCATGGCAATTTTTCTAATCTCACTATAAGCTCTATTTAGCCAGGGAAAGAAGTAGATCTCTGCATGCTAAAGATATTGCTCGCTCTCAAGGACAGGATTGCTCACAAATATGAGATTGTTCCTGAATATTCAGCCCTTGCTAGCTAGATTTCCCAGAGAGAAAAACATTATTCGACATTACTATTGTAATTTGGTTTAGAAAGTCTATATGCTCTGCAGTAAAGTCTCATCAACATCAAAAGTGTAGAAATCTTGTAAGCTAAGAAGTAGCTGGTCATCAGAAAGAAAGCCCAAAATTCAAACCTTGATGTAATACTTGAATGTTCCACTTGTTTCATGCAGAATCCGTGTTGTCCCGTCAAGAGGATTGTGAATTCCAGGATATTTTGGTCCAAATGATAAGTCATGGATAATATGACTTACATTGACGTGCTTAGCTCCATCAAAAATCTGGAAGAAAACAGTACGATTCCTGATTGATATACTGCGGATGCAAAGTAACTAAATGCAATACATATAACACAAGAAATTTCTAAAACATGCTTCAGAAACAACCACTTAATACAAGACTAATTAATCTGAAGTTTCGCTGTTTAAATTGATCTTACAAACCAACTAATCCAGGTACTGAAATTGTATCTAAGACAGAATATGATCTTAATATAGTTTTTTGCACTCTTCAGGGTAATAAGATTGTGTTTTGTATGTGAATGAATGTCCCCCCAAACCCCTCTAAAAATGAAGGGTAAAAACATGTATGCAACCACCCTTCCATCAGCATGCAGCAACTTTCAAGAGTGGAATTACAAGTGATACATTCATTAACCAATAGCTCATTAAAGTAGGGATCATGCACTGATAAAACTTGGAAACAAAAAGACACTAAATTTCTTTTAAATTCTTAGCATGATAGTCAGCTAGGTAAAAAAAAAGCCATTTTCTTAGTAGGCTATTTTGTTTACAAAAGCACACGGAAAAAGAAATACGAAAAGAGCAGTTCTGACCATTTGGGCAACAAAAATGTTTAATCCATGAACTGAAATATGAAAGTTGCCAGCAACCCTTTGGACATCTAGAACCCCATAAACCTGCAGAAGATGTTATGCAAACTTAGAACTTTCCCACCTTTTGAGGCATAAAGTAACAAGTTCATGAAGATACATGTATTGAAAAGCAATACCCGACATCCTTCTCCATTTGCCAATGCTTGCTTCACCTTCTTGACCATAGTTTCAGCAGCGTCATCAAAGCCATGCGTGTGCTGTTTTGCATGGGAATCCTCATGATGATCTTTATTGTGATCTGATTAAAGTTATTTCTGAGATATTAGCCACGTTAATAAACTTACTATGCCAAGAAAAAAAAATGACCATGACTAAACATAAGCATTGTCAATAACTCAAGCAGCTTAATTATTAGGACTAAATCTCATATTTTTGTTCGGAACTTGCGGTTTAGATTTTGTCTATGAAGGGCCCTCTAACAGAAAGCACAAAGAAGATAACAAGATTTGAAAATAACCAGGTCAATACCAATGCACATCCTATATTTTGAGTAGGAAGAAAGAAGAACTCTCAATTGCTCTTAGCTTCAAACTTCCTATCATTCCATTCGATACCAAGTTCTCATGTTTACCAGATGCTGCTCAATGATAATGAAGCTACAACTATGTTGCACCATAAAGGTAAAAGGAAAACAAAATTATGCAATGCATATTAATCCAAATCAGGATCCCAAAAACATAAATAAATTCCAATATGCCAGAAAATTGATATTACCATGGTTGTGAGCTTCATGTTCCTTTTCTACAAGGTCTGACAAATACTCAGTGCCAGTGATATGGCCATAACTGTTCAGGCGAAGCTGCAAAAACTCTACCCTGTTAGCAGCGGCTATCATACGCCATTAATAGGTACAGACACATGAACAAATACACCTAGTTCATCTTAGAGTGATTCCAAGATGCTCCTAACAGCTTTATAGCAAAGACAAAAATTTCCAGCAAAAAAAAAAAAAAAAAACAGAAAGGAAAGAACGAAAGAAATTTTCTTACTTTCCATATGCTTGTATCAAGATCCACTTCATGCTTGCCTGACATGTCAATTGCATCCACACTCAAAACTGCACAGATGAAAAAAAAAAAGAACTTTTAGAAAAGCAGGAGCATAGAATTATCATAAAAGATGAAATAAACAGATATTAATAATAAACCAGCAGCTGCTTTAAATCAAAGAAGGAAAATGAATGGCTAACCATCACAAGGTAAGGAAGGAAATGTTATATTAATGTGAATTGGAAGAGTTTCTCCACGTGTCAAATCTACAGACATCTGCAAAACACAAGCAACACCAGAAAGCTTGGATCCTTATGAAATATAGTATAGACCCATTGAAAATATTTCCTGTTATTTAAATACCCAGTCAATTAGGTTCAGCAAAAACCCATACAATTGGAAGAATGACACAAGTCACCTTTCAGAATTACATTATAGCCTTGATTAGATTACAAGACTTGCCCAGTCAAATTCTTTTCTGTTTGCACTCGACTGTTTAGCAGACAGAAACCTCTTATTGCGAGGAAGCCATGTCTAAATTATGAATCACCACTGCAGCTCAGCTCAACAAGGCTGAAAATGATCATTCTCTTTTGTAGTACATGTTAAAGCTTAGATGTTCCTCAATTTACACGAAGCAAGTTACTTTCATGATATTGTTCATAACATGTGATTATTTGGGCATTTCCTCAGCTATGACATTGAAGGTCACCTTATCAGGAGTGCAGGCAAGGGTTTGCCATACATTTTCAGTGTTGAACTTTCCCAGATTAATTATTGCAAATGTTTCTTTGCAATAATTACGATGATAACAACATATTCTTTAATCCAATTGGGTACTGAAGGCAAGTTATTCGGACACTCAAAAAAGAGGGACGTTGAAAGTGGTATTATGGCATCATGATCCACACTTTTTTGAAGGCCTATCTCAGTGCTGTAAATATGATGTAAGGAAATTCCCCTACTTGAAACAAAACAATGAAGGTATACAATTGGAGGACAAGGTGGACAGACAACCAAACATGCAGAAGAGAGATGGCGATTAAGCACTCACCTGATGGACTGTATATGTAGTAAGATAATATGCCAACTCATGGTAGAACAACGTGGCCATTGTGACTAGCCCAATGATGGAAACTGTGAGAAACAAGAAGAAACAGAATCAACACCATAAAAATAACAATCAAAAGACAATGCAAACAGTGAATCTAAATTCAATAAACATTACTTTTCATTTCCTAGAAACAAAATTGCATGCATGATTGGAATACATGGTTTCAGCTCAAGAATTTCTCTTACAATACGATCCACCACAAAACAAAAACTAACAATAATCATCATACCAATCTAAACCATCTTTTATCAAAACCCATTTACAAAACTTCTCATGAAAATTAGATATCTTTGCATCTGTCCATCAAGAATCATTTGTGGCGCAGCAAACACTCTATCTACATACCCCACTAGAGCCTTAAGAAATTACAATAAAAACATTCCTAGCTTAAAACCCACCTCCACTAAGCGTAAACAAATAACGTCCTGTACAAATTATGTCAAAACGAAGGAATACAAAAACGTCAATTTACCAAGAGCCCCAGATTGTGTCTTTTGCAACAGGTGCTCTTCTGCACGAGGAAACGCATCCAATTTCTTTATAGCTTGTTTCATTCCCATCTTTTTCTACTTTTACAATACCAATCTATCAGCTGCATAAATCAATGAATCACAAAAAACCCATATCAGAAACCCTTCAAAGTAGGCATCTTTTTTTGGTTTTAACATTGTTAGCACCAAACAAAACATAGAATTTAGTGAATTGTAGGAAATTAAGGATGCCCAGTCAACGTTAATATAAGTTTTTTAAAAAAACCCAACAAAGGGAGGGATAAAAAATCAATATGAACGAAGAAAAGAGAGAAATTTTGGGTAAAATAAAAGTGTGTGTCTGTGATTGTGATTGTGATTGTGATTGTGGTTGTGAGGAAACGTACCTGAAGAGGAAGATTCAGGGGCTTCTCGGAGAAAGAGAGATTCGGGTATTAACAAGGAGGTCGAATTTGATGTCGTTTTTGTTGGATGTTTTTTTCTATATTGGATGGGCTTCGCATTGTAGCCGAGTTGTTGAAGTTTCCAATGGGGCTATGAAGAGTTACAAGAATAGGCTTTCGTAGTTTTGTTTTCCAAAAATTGCATTTTTTTTTTCGTTTAGCATCAATAATAACTGTTGTTTTAAACTCGGACCGGCCTGATCAATCAACTTATCAATCTACAACTTGAACTGTGTTAAGTTATTTAGTTAACTCAGTTAAACTCGAGTAATATAATTTAAGTATTAATGAAATTATTTTTTCTAACAAAAAAATTTGCCCAAAAATTATATTTCATCTTGATTTTAAGGGTAAGATTGTATTTATATTAGTTTTCATATATCAAAATTAATTCATTTTTATTTCATTGGCAACATTAAAAATAATTTAATTTTCATATGGGCTCCAAACGAAATTCAGTAATCGATAAAAAACAAGGGCCTTTAAGCCCATAAGAAAAGTACCGAAACAAGACAAAACAGTGACCGTTTTAACTTCCACTTGCTGTTGTTGTTGTCGCTGCTAGTCTTGTTGTTCTGAGGTTGTCTTTAACCAGCAACAGACATGGCAACTGTAATAATAAAGAGATTAGCACCATCTCCTTTTGCTTTGATTACTGTTTTAGTCACTCTTGCTGCTTTCTTCTTCAGCTCTAGATTTCCCTTCAAACCCATTAACACTTCTCCTCAACAACAGGAACTGGTCTCTCTCTCTCTCTCTCTCTCTCTCTCTCTCTCTCACTCTCTTTATCTTTATTTTCATGGGATTTTTTTGGGGCTCAAATTGATGCAAGTTGAAGTATTTTAGCTCAAAGAAATGTTTTTTTTGGCTTCAAAAACTCTAATGCTGATTTCTTGTTAATTTCTTGGAATGGAAAGGATTGAATTTAATTATTTCCATTTCTCTCTGTTTGTTTGGCTCAACTAAGCTCATAATTTTATTTTTTTCTATCAGCACTTGGAGCATGCCTTAGACAGTGAGAGATCAACCGCAGATGGAGACTACTCCAGCCTAAAAGGAACATACAGTCTTAGGGGGGAATCCTCACCTTCCCTAATAATTTTCCCTTTCCCTGAAAATGAATTGCCTCTGCAAGTACATCTATCTCTTTTTCCCCATTTTGTGCAGGAGATGGACTCACAGTCTCACAGACTCCTTGCGTGGCTTGTCCAGTACTGAGATAATCCCTGTGCCCTTTCCTTTGGGGTGAGGCATGTTTTGTGTACACACACTGCGAGTCTTGGCGGTGTAGCCCACCTTTTTCGCTTTCAACTCTCTTAACATGATAATTTGTCAAAAAGAAAACCACTTTAAACATCCTATTTCATTTATATGTGGTATGGATCAATATGTTAAACTTCTTTTGCATGCTCCATGCTAATGTTAGTATATTGCTAAAAGTTCTGTGTTATATGATTCGACTATTCCCACATTTGTAGGTGAAGAGTATTGTTGAATGGCAGGAATTCTACTTCAGAAGCTACACGTGAGTTACACATTGTCCATATTACGATGTCTTTTTAGCTTAGAATGAAAGAGCAAAAAGAAAAGAAAAGGATACCGAGTCGAAGCAAAGGCTGCAAGAGGCACCCGGCTTATGGAGAAACAGAAAAAAGAGGAAGCCAAACAGCATAGTTGCAATTCGAGGTGGAGTCAGGGAAGGGGTGGAGAGGTATATTTTCACTTGATTAGGGGGCATAGCTATAAATCTTTATTCGGATACTTTTCAGTAGTTTGACTATATCAGCGTTGTGCAGGTCTGGTGCAATGATGGCTTCCCAAGGTTGGTGCAGAGACCACAAGAAATTGCTTTGACTGGGAAGATGAGCAAGCAATGTGCTTGCTTTAAGGAAGATCAAGCAAGCCATCCACGGCTAGAAGTGTATGAAGGATGTGATCATCTTGCCGAGAAATGTCGTGTTTGATCTAGCGACACGGTAAGTGTAATCAAAGTATCCTGATATGAACAATGCTTACAAGTTCACTTCATAGGCAGTTTTAAGTCGATAGAAAGAAATATTGTTTTCCCTTTCTTCGGTGCAGCTATTGATGGTTTTGATTACTTGCCAATGCGCTGTGTTAATGTGATTTTACTTGTTTATCTTCATAACAGGAGCAAGGGAGGGATCGCCCCACTCCAATTCTCTGAGAAGCTCACCGATGTTCTCTCCTGAATGTTACCTTCAGGTAAAGGTAAATAGCTTGCATGAAGCATTTTAAAAATAAAGCATATAGTTTACAATGAAATATACATAAAATTTCACTTTGATTATTTTATACCAGCCATCACATTGATATCAACATGCTTTCATTCGGTAGTCATGTGGTAAAGGACTATCCAATAGTGTTTTTGTTCATCTTTATGACAAAAAAAATAAAAATCTAGCAAGTTAAATTACTCTTTTTCCCCATTTCACCAGTGTTGGCTGACGTCGGAAACGATTAGTTTGACAAAAGCAATTCACTGACCAGCTTCTCCAAGTTAATGGATGATGAACCAGTTGGTTCAGTGGCCACTTCAGCCAGCCTTTTCCAGTCCATGGCCTTCTCCCTCATTTTCTTACCCTTCTCTCCTTCCATTAGTTCTCTGACAAGCTTCTGCACTTCTTCCCTCCTCACATTATTATCTATCTCCATGCCAACCTCCCATTCATTGCAACTATATCTACAGTTCATTTGTTGATCTCCAAAGAAGGGCCAGCAAATCATGGGAACTCCCGCGGACAAACTCTCCATAGTCGAATTCCAACCACTATGAGTAAGAAACCCTCCAACTGATGGATGGTTGAGCACTTCCTCTTGTGGACACCAACTAGCAATGAAACTACGATTTTGAGTTTCTGCTGCAAACTCAGCTGGCAAGGTTGCAGCATCACCAACAACCAAGTCTGGCCTTATGATCCACAAGAATGGGTGCTTGCTATCAGCTAATCCCATTGCAAACTCAACTAACTGTTCTGCTGTTATGACAATTAAACTGCCAAAATTCACGTAGACCACTGAGCTGGGTTCCTTAGTATCTAGCCATTGGAGACACGCACTTTCTTCTTTCCATAGATTATAACCGACAGATTCCGAACTATCTTCTTGAATTTGATTGAGAAGTAACTGGTAAGGGCCAATTGCGTAAACACGATGAAATATGGAAGAGAGGCCATCCAAAACATCTGGCTCTAATGCATCGAAAGTATGAACAACAATCGCAGGAGCTTTAATAGTACTTTCAACACTTTCTATTGTGAAGTTAACTTCAAATTCATCTTGATCTATTCTTTGAGCTGATGGAAAATCCTTGAGACGGATATCTTTCATACCTGGAATCCAGTCTATAGTTGTATCAAGATAGCTCTCATCTGTGAAGAACCCAAGAAATTGAAGTCAAAGAGCGGTAACCAACTCGAAAGCACATAATTTTGTTGTTATATAACAATTTTAATTGCCAACTACCTTTGAGTGGTATGAGGCCTTTCTCCATGAGCGCTCGGACTTGTTTACATGCCATTACGCCACATGCGGACAGGGTAAAAGAAACCACCGCAGGGACTCCAAGTTCTTCAGCAGCTTTGATGGCGAATGGCATGAAACCATCAGAAACAATACAAGTCACTGGAGGAGTTCTCGAGGACAAGTTACTGTTAAGTTTGGCAATGAGGTCTAGAAAAGGAGTCAAGAAATTTGTTAGAACAGCCTTTCCAAGAGAAATCCTGTCTTGGCTGGCATCAGTTTCTGAAGGAGGGAGACCATCAGGAATGGTTTCAAAACAGAAGTCAGGCGAAGCATCAAAGGCATCGGAACCTCTTGATTTCAAGAAACGTTTATGATTGAATTCTGTGTTGACGAAGGTTATGAAAATACCTCTATGATGCAGAAGTTTTGCCAATTTAAGATTTGCTTTGATATGGCTTTGAAATGGACATGGAATGACAACAGCATGAGGCCTTCCTGCTGGCTTGGTTCCCATTGTGTCACCCAGAAAACCTTATGGAACTTTGCTTCTTATTTCATAGATAGTTGGACGATAGAGTGAGGTATCCATGTTTTCTTTGGCACATTAGGCTGCTATGGTTGCCTTGTCTCTTTCTTTTTTGTTTTATGCAACTCTGATATTGACTGGGTGGGGTGGTCAATATCGGTGTGCTCCAGCGACTTGTCTATCCAAGCAAACATAGAACCTCAGATGTTGTCGTGATGGCTAATTCTCATCAGCAGACAGTCAAACCTAGGATTCAAAATCTTTGCTTCCAGTGGCATGAAGTGAGATTGATTCTAATGAATTATAAATTGCAATCTTAATCCTGATGATAGTGTTAAAGTAATTCAGATCAAATAGAAAAAAAGGCTAGAATTCTCAATAATATATTTATTATGAGTGCTTAAGTTAACCTAAATACAAAGAAATTATATATAGGTTAAACTGAAAATACTATTCTATCCTTAATAAATAAAACTAGATAAATATTACTTAACATCTCCCCTCAAACTCACGATGCGACATCTACAAGTATCGAGAGTTTGTCAACTGGAAAATGAAAACGAGATATGGAATGCGTCTTGGTAAAGAAATCTGCAATCTGCAAGGAAAAATGAACAAAAGGCAAAGTAATGGTGCCATGCTTGAGATGATGACGAGTAAGATGATAATTGATCTCAATGTGCTTAGTTCGCTCATAAAAACCGAGTTGTGAGCAATCTGAATAGAACTCTGGTTGTCACAATTAATAGGAGTAGGATGAGAAAAAAAAACTCTCATATCAGCAAGTAACCAACGTAACCAAACAATCTCTTTGGTAGTAGATACCATGACAGAAGCTGAAGGAAAGCCGAAATACCAGATTTTGCAGAAGCGGAAGACAAAATATCACTCCATTTTTTTTTTTTTTTTCTTGCAGAAACTTAATTCAAATACCAAATTGCGAAATTGAAGAGAAGACGAAATACCAAAACAATTGCGGAGACAGAACGAAATACCAAATTGCGAAGGCGATACCAAATTGCGTAAACCGAAGAGAAGACGAAATACCAAAACAATTGCAGAGGCGGAACGAAATACCAAATTGCGAAGGCGATACCAAATTGCGTAAACCGAAGAAAAGACGAAATACCAAAACAATTGCGAGAGACAGACAGAAATACCAAATTGCGAAAGTGAAGGACGGTCAAATACTAGATTTTGCAGAAGCGGAAGACAAAATATCACTCCAATTTTTTATTTTATTTTATTTTTTTTTTGCAGAAACTTAACTCAAATACCAAATTGTAGAAAGCTGAAGAGAAGATGAAATACCAAAACAATTGCAAAGACAGAAAGAAATACCAAATTGCGAAGCGATACCAAATTGTAGAAGCGAAGAGAAGACGAAATACCAAAACAATTGCAGAGGCGAACAGAAATACCAAATTGCAGAAGTTTGAAGAATCTAAAATAAAGTTTCGGATATTAATTCTTCAACCGCAAGCACAAAACTTGATCTTTATCCTCCATCTTTTAATAGGTCAAACAACCCATGTCGATGTTTTGAAAAATGAATCGAAGTTAAGCTTCAAAGGAATGCATTGAGCGTCTTTGGAACATCCTACGGGGAATGAAGTGGATGATGATAACGATTTTAATACGAGTAGTGGCTCTGACATTGGTGAACATGATTTCTACAAGGGCAGCGAGTTCTATAAAATTAACAAGCCAAGGGTTCGATCAACTAGGCTCTGATATTATGTTAAAGTAATTCAGATCAAACATAAAAGGGAGCTAGAATTCTCAATAATATGTTTATTATGAGTGCTTAAGTTAACCTAAATATAAAGGAATTACTTAATAAAAATATTATTCTACCCTTAATAAATAAAACTAGATAAATATTACTTAACAGATAGAAATCCTCTTGCATTTTTTCACCTTCTTCCACCATTCTTTTAATTCTATCTGATCGGGGATTCTTGATTGGTGCTAATGGCCTATACATTATCTGTTTTTCAAACCTCAAACCCAGGGGCGGAGCGAGGAAATTTTTTGTGGCAAGATTAATAAGATTTTTCTAGGGGCCAAAACTTAAAATTTTATGGTTTTGGTTCTAAAATTTAATTTTTTTATGGGGCATAATGTTAATTTATTTTTTGCCCTGCCACCGCTCCTGCTCAAACCATGGAAAAAATAAAATAAAATCAATCTTCTGAGTCTCTTAATTTCTGAATTAACAGCTCACATTTGATTAAATACAAATGGATTTATTTTGATACGTGAAATTTAGTCCGTAATATTATTCGACTAAACCTGAAAGAAGACATAATCTCAGTGCGTAAAGGTAAGATTTATCATGTCTAGCACATTGGTGTTATCAGTAAAAGGACAGATAAAATGGATGCGGAGATCAAATATTCACTGATCTCTTCACTTGGTGGTCTAGACTCTAGAAAATATCAGGTTTGTTGGTAAACTTGATGGTCTTTATAATGGAAGTGAAGGAAATCCTACCAAATCTTCGGAGGGAGTCGAAGCTAAGGCTGCAAGAGGCACCCAGCTTATGGAGAAACAGAGAAAAGAAGAAGTGAAACAGCCTAGTTGCCATTCGAGATGGAGTCAGGGAGAGGATGGAGAGGTTTGTGTGACATTATTTGTGCCGAGAGTTTTCAGCTGTTTTGGAGGTTGCTCATCACTAAGTCCAGCCATCTTTGTCATGGCTTGGATCCCATTGTGTTAGGAAGCACAAACCTTGAGGAAACTTGGTTCTTTTTTCACAGAAAGCTGGACGATAGAGTGAACTGCACATCATCTTTTGGCTGATGTAGGCAAACCATATGTGATATCTTGATCTTCGTCTCTTGATATGGAAGAAAAATAAGTCATGGATTACTGCTCTTGATTGGATCGACCTATCAACATGTCGTTGGCTATAACAACTCAAGAATTATTGAACTTCGATTCAAGCGAAGGTGGGACTTATCAAACTAATGACCGGAGACTCGAAACTTAACTCCGAGTGGGTTTCATTTTAAACTGTTTTTTACATTAACTTGGCCAAACTCAAGTGACCTTATTAGTTGATCTGATGACTTGCAGATTAATCTGAGTAACCTAGACCATAAATCGGATCAGATCTTAGACCAGGACTGACAATCATGAGTATAGCTTGTCTTTTAAAGTCGAGACAAAGATGGATTTAGTTTCGGAGTGTGAAAATTAGTCTGCCGACATCATTTGGTTGGAATAGAAAAATGATCGACGATACCTCTTTAAAACCAATATAGACATTCAAGCAACGAAACAGAGTATTTATCAACCAGGACTCAAAAAAGAGAAAAAAAAATGTACACAGGTGCTGTTGGCACTGTGCAGTACTTCGGAATGAATTGCTCACAGCATGTTTTGACTGTTCTGTAAATATTTCTGCAGTTCAAACATTGGTTTCAATGAGATCAGCCAAAAGAAACAGCCGACAAGAGAAATGATAGAATGAAACCAAGTAGCTAGCTAGTGATATAACCATTTACATGAGTAGGATTGAAACTGAAGTGATTTCCATGCTAGACAGATGAGGTTTCTGTTCATGATTGGATCTTCTGAAGAAACATGCATGTGATCAAGCTTAGACTTTCATTGATGGAAAGAGAAGAGCTACACGATGATAAAAGCAAATAGTAGTAATTGGAAATGGAAAAGTCATTATGGCACGCACAGACATTGAAAAAGTTATGGCCATAGGGATTCCAATTTCTTCAGCAGTTCCAATTGCGAATGCCATGGAACCAGCAGAAACAGTGCAGGTCACTGGGGGGCGTCTGAGGATGCATTATCGTTCAGTTTTGCAAGAAAATCATATATTGATATTTTGTATTCAATTAAAGAGAACAACGCTTGTACTAACTGATATTTCTAAATTCACGTATTGGATCTTTAAAAATCACGTTGCTCCTGAAATGATAATTTTTATTATTTTTTCCTCGGATTCTATGTTTTAATTCAAATTTTTTATTTATTCTCTTTATAATTTTGAATTCCTAGATGTTTACAAGTGGAGGTAGATTTTTTCTGGCGTGCTTAAAAATCTTGTAAATCTCTTAAAATAAAGAGCCATAATATACTTTAATTATCAAATAATAAAATAATAAATTTAGATTTCATATATGCAGCCCTCTTTCCTCGTTAAACTTTCTCTTAATTTTTTTCCTTGCAATTTCGTGATGTTAGTGTCCTAGATGATACTATTCCAAATAAATGCTTGCCTAGATTCTCAAAATACATGGTTGATTTTGAATTAACTTGTCATTTACCTGATTGTACTAACTGTTCATGTTTTAAAGGAGTCGTCAGCAAACTTGCCAACCACATTTTTTGTTTTTTTTTAGATTTCAAATAACATTAAGCCCTGTATTTACTGAAAAGTAATTTTTAATTGGAAAGTAAATTCCAGGAAAGTGGGTTCTGGAAAAGTGAATTATTTTTTATATTTGGTAGTGTAATGGAAAATAAGTTAGAAAATATTTTCCAGTGTTTGGTTATATCATGGAAAATGAGCTGGAAAATAACTTATTAATGTTTTATTTTTCTCAAGTTTATTAAAATAATGAGAAACAAATCTTACAAATTAAAAAGTTGAATAAGAATGAAATTGAAAAAAATAATAATTTCATAAATTATCTCAAATAAAATAAATAATAATCAAAATAATAGAGATCAAATCTAAAAAATAAAAAAAATAAAAGATGAAGAAATTAAAATAATAATAATTAACATTTCATAAATTATTTCAAATAAAATAAGTAACAATAAAAAAAATAAGGATCAAATTTGATAGATAAAATTTTTTAATAAAAAAATGATAAGGAAAAAGCAAATAACAATTATAAAAATGAGGACCAAAATTAATATAAAAATTAAATTTTAAGAGATGAAATTGAAAAATAAATATTCAAAACAAAATATATATAACAATCAAAAGTTTAAGGACCAAATTTGATATAATTAGCAAATAATATGATATCTCTAAATTTTTCACAACTTCCGGAAAGTGTTTTCCGCCGAAATTTTGCAGGAAAACACTTTCCTGGAAACCAAGCCAAATTTTTCTTTGACTGAAAAGTTTTTTCCGTTGACCAACTTTTCTAATGGTAAACAAACACATGAAAGTTTGGAAAGTGGTTTCCCGGAAATCACTTTCCGGGAAACAAACATGGCCTAAAAGGATAGTTAAATCTCACCTCACCGACAACCTATGGAACCATATAGAGCTTGTCAAGGATTTTTTTTCTATTTTTTATCTTCCGCTAATTATTGGAAAGTGAATTTTTTTTAAATAACTTTTTAAACTTTCATGTATTTATTTACTATTAAAAAAAATAATGAACAAAAAACACTTTTTAATTAAAAAAATTTGATTTGGTTTGAGAAAAGTATTTTCATTTTATTTTGAACGGAAAACATTTTTTAAAAGTTATGAAAAATTTAGAAATATCATGTTATTTGCTGATTATATCAAATTTGATCCTCAAATTTTTTATTGCTATATATTTTGTTTTGAATTTTTTTTTTAATTTCACCCCTTAAAATTTAATTTAATTTGATTTTTATATCAACTTTGGTTCTTATTTTTATGATTGCTATTTTCTTTTCTCTTATAATTTTTTTAATTGAAATTTTTTTATCTATTACATTTATTTCTCATTCTTTTAATTGTTATTTATTTTATTTGAAATAATTTATAATATTATAATATATTTTTTTATTTCATTATCTTTCAACTTTTTTATCTATTAGATTTGATCTCTATTATTTTAATTGTTATTTATTTTATTTGAAATAATTTATGAATTGTTTTTTAATTTTATTTTTATTCAAATTTTTAATTTGTAAGATTTGTTCTTCATTATTTTAATAAACTTAAAAAAAATATTAAAAATTTATTTTATACTTTATTTTTCATGACATTGCTAAACACTAGAAAATATTTTCTAACTTATTTTTTATAATATAATTTATTTTTTAAAAAATTATTTTTTAAAAATAAACTATTTCTCAGCAAATATATAAGCTTAAATAACTGTGCAGATAAGCTAACTCCATACCCCATGTCAAGTGAGCACTGTGGTTGGATTTCACAACACATCTGTAAAATCTTCCATCATTACTGTATCTATTTCGGAGCAGAAACTTGAGTTTGTTTGGTCTCGTAAACAATCGTAGATTTAACACGAACACCACCTACGGAAACAATTGAATCCATATATTGAGTGAGGAATCCAATCGGTTGTTGGCTCCAGCAAGATATTGCAATAAAACAAGAAACGGTATATTTTGAGGTACTCCAACACATAAAATAAAACCCGGACTCGGCTTAAAGCACAAGTCATGTTTTGGATATGTCAACTCAGGTTGGTTTAAAACGGCGCTGTTCTAGAAATTTTTTAAAAAAATTCAAACACAAGTTTCGACTGAGTTAAGGGTTGATTTGTAAAGATAATTGGGTTTAAGTGAGTCGACTCTGTATCCAGTTTGATATGAAACTCAATCTAGGTTCAAACTTGTTAATAAGTCTAAGATTAACATGTCAGGTCGGTCCAGTCCTAATTATATAACAATGACATGATAAATGTGATGTAACATTTAATTCAATTTAAGAGGCTAGAGTAAAGTTTATTTTTTCTTATTTCCTATCAGAATTTTAAAATCCATTCATGCTTACTTCATGCTTACTTCATGCTTTTATTACATAATAAGAAACTAATTGTTTGACAAGAGCACTTTCATTAATCAACTTGTCCAAATTAATAGATGATACTTAATTAAATACAAGTAAAGCCATACATCCTAAGAAAGCTCTATTATGTCGAGTTTTGAATGCATCAAACGGTGCGCATGATTTGGAGCTTCCAACAAAGAGTCATGCCCATTTCTCTGACAAGTGCGCAGGCTGATGAAAGGAAACAACAGAATCGAAAATCCTCCTTCCGTGTTTTTGCTACTTGCAAGGCTGCCCCTCTATGTCAACAAGCATTCAATGCAGGATTGACAATCTTACCCCCAACTCACTTATGCCAGGAGGGTTTTTAGTTAATAAAAACAGCAACATAGGCTAACTAGAGGGAGGTGCACATAGTGACAGATTCTGTGTTAAAGAATCTGTTCTTCATTTTCTTTGTTGTTGTTTTCCTAGCTTGAAGAAAAAGCATGTCTAGGTGTAGTTTCTTGTTTTGTTGTTCTCCTTGCTTGGAGGGATTGTTCCAAGTATAAATAGTTTTGGTTTCAGCAATGTATAGATAGAGAATTTGTTGAAGCTAAAATCGAAGTGAGTGCATCTCTTTGGTGGATTCCATTGAGTGGTGAACTATCCTAAATTCTAATCTCTTTGTGGTGAGACTGAAACATTGAGATTTGTGAGTTTAATCCTTGTTCTTCCTCCTTAGAGTGGTGAGTTTCTATATCTCTAAAGGGCTAACATCATCTATCCTACATTTTCCATCTTTCACGTTTCCATTCCCATCATCCACACCCTGACTAGAATTTCCACTGAAATTCCAGCCCTCTCGTCTGGTATCATGGTCGATTTCTTTGCGTCTTTTCATCTTCCACTGGCATTAGGGAGTCCAATGAAGAGGAGATTTTAGCTATCAAGAGAGCTTTGATGTGTCTGTAGCTCTTCCTCTTATGCTATTCCTCGGGATATCAAGCAAGCAGTAAATAGACCATGAAGATTGCAGAGAGAGTTTGATGCTATTTTTTTACCTTAGATAGGAATTCTCTTATAGATTGCTAAAGTAATCGCTAAATACAGTCGAGTCTGTTGCGATTACCCCATTTGGATTGTTTCAATACATGGTCTAGACATGCAAACGGATCCTGCAAACACATACACCTTGCACAATCAACACAACTAGCACAAGCCTTGATTTTGTTCTTTTCGCCAACAAACAATCATAAAATGTAATTACAAAAGTATTTTTTAAAAAGATCACGAGTTAAGAAGTAGTTTTGGATTGTAATATTTCATTTATGAACTTGTCTAAATTAATGGATGATGAACCATGAGGGGCAGCAGCCTCTTCAGCCAGCTTCTTCCACTCCATGGCCTTTCCCCTCATTTTCTCACCCTTCTCTCCTTCCATTAACTCTCTTACCAGCTTCTCTACTTCTTCCCTTTTGACTTTGTTATCAATCTCCATGCCAACTCCCCATTCACTGCCAGCATAGCTACAGTTTATTGCCTGATCAGCAAAAAAAGGCCAACAAATCATGGGCACCCCAGCACACAAGCTTTCAACAGTTGAATTCCAACCACTATGAGTTAGAAATCCTCCAATTGATGGATGGTTTAGTACTTCCTCTTGTGGGCACCAACTAGCTATGAAACCACGTTTTTGAGTTTCCACTGCAAACTCAGCTGGCAAAATTGCCGAATCACCGATAACCAAATCCGGCCTTATAATCCACAAGAATGAGATCTTGCTATCAGCTAACCCCATGGCAAACTCAACCAGTTGTTCAGCTGTCATCACTGTTATGCTTCCGAAATTCACATAGACCACTGATTTGAGCTCTTTGGTGTCTAACCATTGGAGGCATTCACTCTCTTCCTTCCATAGATTGTAACCAATAGACTTCAAACCATCATCTTGAATTTGATTGAGAAGTAACTGAAATGGGCCGATGGAATAAACACGAGGAAATATAGTGGAAAGGCCATGCAAAACATCTAGCTCCAATGCATCGAAAGTATGAAAAGCAATTGCCTGAGCTTTAACAGAAGTCTCAGCAACTCCAATTACAAAGTTCAATGAAAGGTCGTTTTCACATGTTGTTCGAATAAATGGAAAATCTTTGAGTTGGATGGCTTTCATACCAGGAATCCCTTCTATAATTGTGTTTTCAAGATAACCATTTGTTAGATAACTCTCATCTGTAAAAACACAGTTCATCAAAGTTAGCTTCTAGCACTCAAAACTATCCACCATGGGAGGTTGGACAGAGCCAAACATCCGTGTACAAATTAAAGCCTCATCACCTTAGGCTTAGAACACAAGAAATACTCTAGAGCTCTTATAAACAAACTGAAAAGGATTGTGGAATTGTACACTGTAACACTAGAGATCTCATAAAAACTCCTTTAATAAAAGTACCTTTAAGTGGAACGAAGCCCTTCTCCTTGAGGCCATGAAGTTGTTTGTATCCCATGTATCCACATGCGGACATGGTGACGAACATCACAACTGGGAGTCCAGCTTCTTCAGCAGCTGTGATGGTGAACGGCATGAAAGCATCAGAAACTATGCAAGTCACCGGAGGATTCACGAGTTTTGCAAGAAGTTCCTTAAACGGAGCTAACATATTATTTTGAACAGCAACTGTAATAGAATCTATTTCTTGCGTGGCATCAATATCTGAAGAAGGGATGCCATCAGGGATGGTTTCAAAACAAAAGTTGGGCAAGCCGTCAAGGGCATTGGGGCCTCTTGATTTCAAGAAACGTTTGTGATTAAACTCTGTGTTAACAAATGTTATGTGAAAACCTTTGTAGTGCAGAAGTTTTGCCAATTTAAGCATGGTTTTTATATGGCTTTGTAGTGGACATGGGATCAAAACTATATGAGGCAAGTAATTAGCTTCTTGCTTGGATCCCATCCTTCAGTACTACTCTCTCTATGCTTGCTTTCTCTCTGTCTTTTTGGCAATGGACTCTATGTGCTTGCTTGTTGCTTGCTGTAGCAATTCATGCTTTCCTACCGCACTCGTTAATTAACACATGATATTCCTGAAATGTTGACTATAATGATAATTAATTGATTTAATGTTGACTATATTAAAATCATTAAAATACATAGAAAATATTAATTTAATATTTTTTTTAAAAAAAAAACCCTCAAACAGTCAATTAGTCGTTTTCATCCACCCTTATTTAAGCCTTTTCTTGTAATGGTGAAGACAGAAGCAATCAAACTCACCATTAAAAAAATTCAACTGGCTATCATTAAAAACTGTTCAGCATCTATCATGATTTAAGCAAGGCATTGACGGTATCAAAATATGCGATTCGGTAATTCAAATGAATGAGGTAAAAAAATATTAATAGCTTTATGACCGTTCATTCTCCCCTATGTATATATCAAAAAAATAATAATTAAGAGATAGACTTAATAATTAAGAAAGTTTGTTACATTTCTTCACTTCCTAATTTCAAATCTTGAGGGAAGAGTAGAAAAATTTACTACTACTGCTGCTGTTATTATTTGTTTTTTTTATTATTATTAATGTGAATGTCCGAACCAGTTTTTGTATATCTCGATTAATTTTACGGATTTTAAAGTTAACGACCATGTAAACCTCTCGTGACCATCATATTAGCAACCACAGGAAAATCAAACCTTTTAATCTCAATCTCTTATCATTATTTCTTACCCCCGAGTCTTGGTTATTATTTGTAATCTTTTATTGTTTATGATGTGTCTCTGTTTACGATGGTGTCTCTCTATAACAGCAGCTAACTTGTGAGTGAAATTTTTTTTTTTATTATTTTATATTTTCCTTTAAAATATTAAAATGTCTCATGACGTCGACCTCAATCTGCCCCAGCCCCAAAAAAAAAAAAAAAAAGATAGATAGAGAGCTTTGCAAGCAATAAATCCTTGATTCTGTCTTTCACAAATAATTCGTTTCTCAATTTTATTTCCAGATAAAGAGTTTTGTCAACTGAGTCTAGTATTTTTAATGATTCACAATTAGGTTCTTCGGTGCTTAAATAATGAAACAAAACGGTGCCATTTCCAAGAAACTTTGACAGAAAATACAAATAATAGATATATCTATATAATTATAAAGATCCAATCGAGAAATGTTTGAGATTCTAGGACTAATTGAAAAGGCTTTCTTGTTCTAGGATGAAACTGAGAATTGGATAATATGTTAAATAAATCATGGTTTTTTTACATTACGTTTCAAACTTTATTTTTAAATTAAAATAACTTATTTTTTATTTTTATTTTACATGCTAAAATCAATGAGAAAAATAAAATATTAGCCTTATTTGATTGGTAGGAAAAACACACGTCAATCAAATCAGTAATAATTATGTAAGGTGAAATTGCCATAAGTTGGATTACAACATGTTTGACAAGTGGAGTATATGAAATTTAATTTCAAACAAATACAAGAGATGAACTAGGCTTTTCTTTTTCTTTTTCTACAAGAATGAACTAGGTTGTTTTCTTCTGTTTTTATTGTTTGCTGACAATTAAATTTCTGTTTAGGAGTGTAGTTTGACAATATTTTTTTAGAAACTAATAAACGAAGACATATTATATAAAATTAAATAATAAGAAACAAGAAAACAACAAGAAATTTCAATATTCCAAGACTAATTGGAATTAATTAAAAAATAGATTATATTAACTGAAACTCATTAAATAACAACACAAAATCTCAAGGTTTTTTAATAATAACCAGAGGCATTTTTATTTTACAAAAACATTTTTATTGAAAATAATTATTTTCTTAAAAAATGAGTAATTTTCTAAAGTGGATGGTGATTTTTATCGGATAAGTCACTGAAAAGTTTCCCTCTCATTTTTCTTTTTTCTTTTTCAAATTAAATTAAAAGCAGATCACCCAATTTATTTATTTATTTTTTATAATTTGAACGGTTCATATGAATTTACATTATCTGATGTTGTCTTTTTTTTTTTTACCACATATAAAAAATATATTTAAAGTGGCATACGGCATTGTAACAGTCACCTTATTATTTTTTTTAATATAAAACCTTGAGCATTTTTCCAGAAGGTTGATCAGAGACCGTAAGTGGTTACCTTGTCTTGTATTCAAAATTCTTGTTCCCAGGAAGATGGAGATGGAAAAAAAAGAAGTAAAATATGCAATGAATTTGGATACAGAGATAGATAGGATATCCGTAAACATTGTACCGGTGTAAAATATTTTTTAATTAAAAATATATTCAAAAAATATTTTTTTAGATTTTTTTATTTTTAATATTTATATTTCAAAATTATAAAAAAAAATCTAAAAACATCAATTTAATTCTTTTTAAATAAAAAACTTAAAACTTTTTTTAAAAGCAAAGCTATCCCAATGTCAAACTTCCCATTATCACTTAAAAATGGGCCGGACCAATCATTATTAAGCCCAATTAAACCAAACGGTGTATGTGTGTGTATATATATATTAAAAAAAAGTGTTATGGAAGCCTACTTCCTTTTATCACTTAACATGGGCCGGACCTAACCTCATTAAGCCCAATTAAACCAGCCAGCCTTTAAATAATTTCAAGCGGTTTCTTCTTCAACAATTTGGCGCCACTTTGTTTTGCACATCAAAATTCCCTTCTCTCTCCCTAAACCACCAAACGTCTTCTCGTCCGCCACCAAAATGGTGTTCCTCCACCAACAAAACCCCTCCCGGAAACGACCTTCCTCCTTTATTCCTCCATTTCCACAACCGAAAATCCCCAAATCCTCCACGACCACCACCAAAAAACCACCACAATCTCAAAACGAAGCCGTCGAGGACAATCAAGTATCATCATCCTCATCGTCATCATCCGTTGATAAATTGGTGTCGATTCTAGCTGATGCTGGCTGTACTTTGATCAATCCTTCAGGTCCACCTTGCCTTCCTTCTGATCATCATAAGTTCCGGAACCATCTCAACCGTCTATTTTCTTCTTCCGATACCGCCCCTGCTCTCCGCTCCGATTTCCTTTCCGGATTCTCCTCTTACATTAATCTTGAACAGAACTTCCGCAGGTCAGTTTCGTAAACTCACAAATTCTGCTTTATTTCACGATTTAAATAAAAAGCTCCCTGGAATGTGCCTGCGCGATTGCGTGGGCCCCACCGTGGTGCCCTTAATTACGTCATTAACATTTAATTAAGTTTTAATTATTATTAATGTTAATTAATCAGGGTTCTTGCATTTTCGAAACGAGATGGTTTTGGCGCCAAGAGAAGTGAGAGCTTAGTAAGGCAGCTCTTGCTAGTTCCAGCAATTCAGCTAGACCTTCAGATCATGCTCCTCGAGAAACTTCCGGAATATTTCGACACGAATTCCGTAGATTCTAGAACAACACTGTCGCTCGAAGATGATGTAGCCAGGCTGATAATTGATCAATTCCGGTGGCTTGATTTTGTTGTTGATCCTAATACATTCACGGATAAGTTATTGCAAGTTGTTTCAATCTGTCCTTTATATTTAAAGAAAGAGATTATCGGTTCTTTGCCGGAGATCATCGGTGATCAAAGTAGTAATAATGCTGTCGTTGATTCGTTAGACCAAATGCTACAAGAGGATTCTGAGATCATTGTGCCGGTGCTTGATGCGTTTTCGAATCTTAATCTGGATGAAATGATGCAAGAACAGGTGCATTGTTATGTTTTTGGAAAATAGAGACTTGGGATTGAGCATTTTATGTTTTTGTTTGATTTGTTTTGATAGTGATAATTTTTTGTTTTGAAGGTTATTTCGACAGCTTTATCGTGTATTAGGACAATAGATGGGGAGCATATTCCGAACTTGCTTAGTTTTTTATTGCTTTCGGCTACACCTCAAAATGTTCGAAGAATAATATCGCAGATTCGTCAGCAGCTAAAATTTGTGGGAATGTCGAATAGTTCTCGTTCAAGTCAGCAGCGGAAACTTAAAGGGAAGTCACTCGTGGATAATACGGAGGCGTCTATTCTTGATGCTTTGAGATCAAGTCTTTTATTTAAGAATGTAAGTTTTCTTTGCAGTATTGCCAATGTAAGCATATGTGTATGCTATTTGTCTATATGACCTTATTCCATTTGCTGCTGTTTAGATGCTGTGTCAGGAGGTTTTGAAAGAATTGAGTAGTGTTGAGAAACCTCAGGATCACAAGGTCATAGACATATGGCTTCTTATATTGATATACATGAATGGCAAGTCGATGCAAAAGAGTGTTGAGAAGATTCTCAAGAAGAAAATTGTTGAAAGTTGTATTCGGGAAGATATGATTGACCAGTGTATTTGTGGCAACAAAGAACTGGTTCAGGTATAAGCTGCCGTCATTTTCAATGAAGAATCATTTCACATTAACAAGCTAGGATCAGAATTAAGGAATGGTTTTGGAACTCCTTTTGATTTCTGTCTTATGTTTATTGACTAGGATTATTTTCCGTGGTTTCTTTCATTGGCCGAGCACTTATTGGAATGTAAAGAACAAAAAGCAAGGGATTTTGGCATTCACATATACATTTGCTTGTTTGGAGAGTTTGGTGATACTTATTTTCGACAAGAGGTCAGTAGCCTGCTGAAATATTTCTTGTCTGTGATTTAGTAATTGAAACGCATACTGTGGGAAGTCTTATTCCAGCTTTTTTGCAGGTTCTTGGGGCACTTGTGACTCATGTTGGATCTGGTGTTAGTTTCGAAGTAAATTCTTCTTTGAACACCATGGCTTTGCTGGCCTCCAAGTATCCGCAGGAGTTGATTCCACTTTCTGCTCATATAAATGGTATTTATCCACTCTTGTGTCACATGACTATATGCTGTGACTAGATGCTGATTTCTCTTGATGTGTTTAATGTTCTGCCTTAGGTATACTGGATTACTTGGAAGGATTTTGCATGGAACATCTACACAAGGTCTGTAGATTTTTTCTATTCTTGGCATTATAAGTTGAAATGCTGATAGTTTGTGCCAGTTTCACTAGATTTCCGTGGTGCAGGTTTATGAAGTTTTCAGCAAGCTGGCTTTGGCAGCTCGATCTAGTACATATTGTTTTGGATCTTCAATTGCAGATGAACTGTTTATGATAATCCGAAAGCAGGTATTTTCCGTACTTTTTTCTTTTATCCTTCTCTTTCTGTCCCCTTTTAGCTGCTTACAAATTTCCTCTGGTCTTTATCCATGTTCTCTTGGTTGTCATGACTCATATTGGATAGGTCAGCCATCCAGATATGAAGTACAAGAAGATGGGCCTAATCGGGACTCTGAAAGTAGTCTCTTGTCTCGGAGACATAAATAATGCTACTGGGGCGTCTCCTTCTCAGGTAGGATTCACTGTTTCCTCAACTGCAAGATTATGGCTGCTTATTTATTTGCTGCTGATGTTTTTTCCAACTGTAAATAATGCTCCATGTTTGCTCCCCTGCTATAGAATTTGCAATGCTTTCCTATGTTATAAAGGAAATTAATCCTGCTAACCTTTTTTTTTACTATGTTTAATTTCTCATGTTTTAATGAAGATTTTTTATTCCAGCATGCCTATTCACCATTATTGAATGTTACTTACACAGAAATCTAACTGTGAGGAGGCTTTGGAACTCTTGAGAACATCTCTGGATTCTTGCAAGCAGTTGTGCTTACCATTGGTTCTCTTTTATGATGAACTGACTACAATAATGCTTCATAAGAAACTTCAGCCAGAAATTGTAGAATGGTCAGTGACTACAACCACATAATTCTGGAAACTAAGCTTCTCAGTCATTTAAAACAGTATCAAATGCCTGATTATATTGGAGAAAATTGTCTGTATTTTGTAGGGTTGGCAAACATGCTGGAGAGTTTGAGTCTAAGTTTCTATCTGATCTCCAAGGTGGACAATTGCCAGGCGAGGACTCATATTGTGGTTTAGAAGGTGAATTAGCATTGCAATCTCTTTCTTGATTTCTCATATTTTTTCCCTTGAAGTTAATGGGAAATCAGGACATGTATAACTTTCCTTTTGCAGGGGAACTGTGGATGAACCTGGATGGTGACATATCTCCTATTTGTTTGAGCATTTTGTCATTGTCGTCCTCTTCCTTGCAGTAATTTTCTGGCCATCCTTGCCCTTTTCTTTTTAGTACTTGTTTAAATGTTTGTGCCTGTTGGCTTAAAAGTTTGTTCTGCCCAGGTCTACGTCTTCATTGCAAGTTCTTCCTGCTAACTTCCTCTTACTATCCGCTGTAAGTTCATGGACTTTAGGCATTAGAACTATAAGCTTAGAAGGAAGCATATGGATGTTTTCTTTTTGGTCTGTTTTTCAGGTTGAGAGGTTGACAAATCAGGGATCTCTTAGTGGAATTGATGCACTACTTGGCTGCCCTTTGCACCTTCCCTCCTCTAAGGTGAGGCCAGGGAGATGCTTTTACTAACATCATCGAGAAGTAATTCTTTCTTCATATGTATGGTTTTTGGTTATTTTAGCATCCAAGCGTTGTTTTAAATACAAGCAGAATTTTTTGCCTTTGCTCATGTTTCAAGGAGGGCAAGGAAAGTTAAAAAAACTAGAATATTATGTCAAGCAGGAAAAAGCATGGTTTCATTGAACAGGTTTTGAAGTGCTTTGCTTCCAAAGTGGTTATCTAGCAAATCTTTGTAACTCATTGTGTCCAGAGCAAGCAGTGCACATAGTGCTCCTGACGCTTGATACTTTGGAACTTCTGATGACCTTTGCCACTGTGTCACCTACTTTGTGATTTCCTTCAGCTTTGTACATTTACAAAGTTTGGCAATGCTGTTGGTCTTGACCAATTTGCTGATACCTATATCTTGTGCAATGTCAGTACTTTTCTGAAGCAGGCTGGCAATCATTGACAGCTAAGCAGAAACAGATTGTATGCCTTTCTCTTTATTATGCGGCAAACTGGATAAGGGAACTGGTAATATTTTTTTAGTTTGAAATTGTCACCTTCTGGGTTGAGCCACTTTTTTTTTATTTGAATAATTTTCTATATGTTCTGGTCTGTAATGCATACAATTTTGCTTGTAGCTTAATGCCTTTTGTACACAAGTTACTGGAAGATTTGAATGCACCAGTCAGCCTACAAAAATGGATATAATTGTCAAGCTATTGAAGCGACTCAGGAACCTAGTGTAAACTCTAGTGCTCTCAATTACTTGATTATTCATGCGCCATTTTTAATCACATCTTTTTATATATTAAAGCCTTGGTGTAATTCTCTGTACAGTTCCACAATAGTACCCTAGGTGGATTGGCCTTTTTAATGCTGTTATGTGAACAGTGATAAGAATGACGTAATAAAGGCACACTGTAAAGTGACAGATGAAAGCCTAGAAAAGGGATAGCTCTTACTTGATCAATAATTTGGTTGACTATGGCTTCTATAGTTAGTCATGCAAGCAATCCTAGGCATTCCATACACTTAGAGGTAAAAAACTGGAATCTTTACATCATTTGTTACAACTGCATATTCTTATTACACCGATGAAAGTCCCACTTACTAGTCTAAGTGTATTTGATTCATGCCAGGAGTTATGCAATTTTCAATTGTAGTTTTTTTTCAGTTTCATTCTGAAAGCAGTATGTTATCTTTGCACTGATGAAAATAATATTGAAATGCAGATTTCTGGAAAATTTACTGAACAACTGCATCAAATGCCATCCTCTGTCTCTGCCAGAGCTCCATCTTCAAGTTGATAATTCTGGAACTTTACTTTTAAACAAAGCTAACAATAGGGTACAATTCGAAAAAAACAGTGAACATAAGAAAACACAAGACAGCAAACATAAAAAGACATCAAAAGAATCAAGTTCGGATCCAAATGGTAAACTCCGGCAGCCAACCATATTGGATGTGTTGAGGAAAAAAGGAGCTGTAACAAGCCAAGATGTCTCAAATGAGGAGTCTACTAGTCAATCTTCAAAGGGACAAACATTTATTCCTGCAGATCAAGATTCCTGTAATTCTACTGGGCTAATAAGTTTAGAAGTTTCTGCAGTTGCCAAGGCTCTAGAAGCACAACGATTTAAATTCAGGCCGCTCCATGTCCAATGTTACTCCCTTTTGATGTTTTCAAATGTGAGTACACAATAATGTTGCTGAAAATCATGATTCTCATTTCATTTAGTTTTTACATGCTGCTTGCTGTGGGATTTCCATTTCGTATGTAGACTTTCAACTGCAGGATCTTGTGGAATGGTATTTTTCTCAATGTTTTATTCAGTTTGTCTGTTCTGAAATTGCATTTTGTACTTGGAAGGAATGTAAAGGAGAATGGTTTTATTTCAACTTATTTAAGCACTTGTATGCAAGAATGTTACTAAATTAGATATTACATGTCATATCAAACATCTATCTGTTTCATAAGATGGATGGTCTTCTGCATGTGTTATCCTTTCTTCAATTTTTTCTCTCTCTAGAATTTCTAGACTAAGATTACTGTGTTAGAGTGATATGCTGGTATTCGCTCACAGTCACACTCTGATTCCCTTTCCATCTTGTTCCTTGGAAGGGTGTTCATTCACTAGGCATGATAATTTCTATCCGAAGTCAGCATCTTGGTTTTTGGTCTAGTCTCATGCTGTTGTTTAATACATGTGTAGTATATTTAAACAAGCACTGATGGAAGTCATTTAATGTGTCTTTTCATATGCAGAATCAAAAGTCCTGTTGCCTTGATCCTGCAGTTGAGGTACAAATCTATATGTACTGAGATTGTGGTAATTTGTTTTTTTTAATAGGTTATTAATGTCATTAAACATGAACAATGATTTATTTCCTGTGCTAGTTACCCCTCTATCTATACCTTTTGCGCGATCTTCACAACAAGCTGGATTACTTTATGCCTCCTGGAAAACAATTCTCGGCCACATGCTTGAGTGCTCCTGCAGGTTTTACTAGAATGACCTTGCAAGAGTTCTTGAGCAACGTTAGGCCGCTTTTTCCAAATCTGAGAAGGCATTTTGATAATGCCATTTTTGTTCTTAAAGAAGGTTAGTTTATGCTGCTTAATTTGGTTGGATAAATGCTACTCACGTGCGACAGTGTTCTTGTTATCTAAGAGCATGTTCTTTGCAGGTGATGGAACTTGTGAAGATCATTGGAATGTTCACTCTGCTTCTGCTGGAAATCCAGAAGTAGCCAGTATTGTGTTTTCAAAATCTGTAGTTTCGACTTTGGTATTTAAAGAAGTACTTCATAGTTTTAGTAAGGTATTTTTTTTTTACTCTTGCTCTCTCTCAGACCAGTCACCAATACATAATTGATTCTTTTTTTCTTTTGAAAATAATGCAAGCAACCTTTCCGAGTTTCTATTGTTCAAACTCCTTTCTGCCCTTGTCCTATTTGCAGATGCTAAACCTTATTGACGTTCAAATGCACAAATCAGTTCTATCGGATCTTCTTGAAGCCTTTCAACCAAGAGAAGTATCCGAGAATGTGTTTTCTGGCCTAGAGCATAGCCCTTCACCTGGGACAATAGAATATTTGTATCTTGGAGCTTCGTCATTTATTGAAGATGCATTAGATATGGGTATAGATTCTATCTTTTTTGTAGCGGTGTATAATGTGGTCAAGAGGTATCCTTTGTAATTATAATTACTTCTCCTTGCAGCATGTTCATTCTCCTTTATGCTGGCCTCAGAATCTCTTCTTACCCTAGAATCAGTTGTAACCTCTGTCCAGACTGTACTGGATAAATCGGAGACTAATGGTAAAGGTATACACTCACCATCCATTCACAGGATCCTTCCAAACTTGCGCAGCAGACTTGGAACTTCTGCCCAGAAGCTTTTAAGTCACAACTGGGATAGTGAACATCTTGAGAACGGTTGGAAGAACAAAGTATGACCATCTATCTCATCCTATTTAGCTCTTTGTTTCAGTAATCTTTAATAGTTAATGGAACAAGTAACATGCTTAGATGGTGTTTAATTTTCTGATGTTGTCAGGGGGAAATTGTACAAAAGATTTTGCAGATTTACCTGGAGAATAGTGAATCTAAATCTGATTTGTTGGATAAGCTTGCCTGCTCTATTTTGCCTGTGGTATGTGAATATTTTCTATACTTATCTTCTGCTAACTCATTACCTTTGCATCTGACCATCCTAGTACAATGTTCTTCCAGATAGTAAAATTGTTATCCCTCTAACTTGGAGTTGAAAATGTGATTTTAAGAGTTCACCATTTGGAATTTGGAACCTGAATTTGAAACAGTTAGGATAAAACACTGACTTGCTTGAAACATGGATGGAATGTCCAACATTGCTTTCGAAGTTATCTGTAAATGGAATTCACTTTCTTACTAGGTTTCTTCATCTGGAACAACAGTAGAAGATGATCATCATGGTTTCCCAACTCTATGCAATGCAACATTTGTTGTGTGGTGCCGGGTGCTGGTATGGTTTCCAATGGTAGCAGTATTGTAGATTTCATCTAATGTTTCTGTTGCTCATTGGAAATGTTTACATAAGGTGGTTTTATGTGCAGCATGAAGGGAACATCGCTATTCTTAACAAATTGGTGAGTTTTAAATACATAAGATTGAAATAGAGAAAAATTCATCTGGAATTAGATTTTAGTTTCTTATTCTTTCCTGTCTTGTGATTAGGTTAAGGAAATTGCTCTCTTTATGAAACCCAGAGCTGCTGTTCAGATTGAAGCTGTTGAAAAGCATTTGATCAAAATACAAAAATCTGTGAACGTTGTCGTATCACTAGTTAACTTGTGCAGAACTCATGACAAGGTAGGAAAGCAGAAACGGGGAGTGCCTTTGTCAATATTTAGGTTCTAATGTGAAGTGGAAAATGGTTGACATGCTAAATTAATGGAGCAGGTGACTGTGCGTGCCATGTCTGTCAAGTATGGTGGGAAGTTTGTGGACTCCTTCCTAAAAGGTATATCCGTGACACTTTCTTTTTGCAGTAGAATCTGAGATGTAGTTGCTTGGAGTACTGAATTTTAAACCTTCAAACAGTTTTTGATTTCTTACAGGCTCACTTTCAAACACACAATGAACTCATAATCCAATTGGTAAGATCAGGTCCACTGAACAACTTCTAAGGTGGGTGATTATTATAAAAATCTTAGATTGGTGCTAAGCTCCTCCTTTGTGCTTCCTTTAGGTAACAGAGCTTCAAAAGGCCACAAGAACAATACAGACTCTATGTTCTGAAGCAAAGGTCAGTTTGTCATGTTCATTTCTATTTTTGAGTCAATAACTTTGCAACATAAGACCAGTCTGAATTTTGTTGCTCTTTGTGAAGGGCTCGAAACAAACAGCCATCACTAGCAAAATTCCTGCTACAAAGCGTTCAATGGAACGGTTTTTGTTCCGCGTCAAGGCTCTTCTTCACTCGACATCAAGTGGATGCACTTTTTGGATGGGTATGGAAGTTTTATAATTGTTTAATTTATATACCCTTATTGCATTTTCCAGAATTCAGTAACATCTGCAATAAACATCAACTAAGCTGTCAGAATCCCATTTAAAGCTCTTTCCTAGCTAATTATATCACACAACTTTAATTGGGCAATTAGAAGTTATTTGGCTATTTCGGTCTAGAAACTAAAATGTCAATCAAAAGTTTTAAAATTTAACCACCCTGGAACTTGGATATAGTTTTAACTATCCCCTTGGAATGGTTTACCTTGTTTTAATTAATTGAGCAGTTCAAGCAGCAGTATGTACCCTGAGCTTCTATTGGAATTACTTGGTCAATTCTTAGAATGAGGGTCAGGGGTAGGGGCAGTTTGATTTCCCTTAGTTAAGGTGGGAAATGGGAGACTTTGTGTTAGGGAGCTGCCTGTGTTCAGGAAGATGCATGAGCCTGCACGCATGTGAGCTTACACACAGGGATAGACACCACCTCCAACCCAAAAGTCTGCTTGAGTTAGGGGTGATGCATGGCCTTTGTGTCCGTGTTGGGCATGCAAGCACTAGGGCTTACACGCAAGGATGAACAACACCTCCAACCCAAAAGTCTAGTCGAACATAGGCAGCTCTATAAAAAATTGGTATCATAACCAAAGGTTCTGCTTTTCCATGATTTTGTTTGCTTCCATTGGAGGTGGAGTTGTGTTCAATGGGTTGGGCTCACATGTAAGGAGAAGATTTGTTGGGTGCACTTTGTCAGAGAACCATCTCAACCAAATATGTTAAGTTGTTAGATGGGATCCTAAGATATGATTTATATAATTTTCTAACATACCCCCTCAGATGAAAGCTTTTTGAGTTTGAAACTTGCACAGATGTTTAATTTTTATTAAATAAAATGAGAGTTGAGAGATTCGAACTTGTGATTGTTTGGTCAATCCAATAGCTTAAACTATTATTTATATAATTCTCCAACACACATGTAAGTGGTAATTATCTCATATTAAAAAAGAACGGGAAAAGAGACGTATACAAGATGAGCCCTTGACCTAGTAGTCTAGGTGTTTGGGTTAGAGGTGGTATCCATCCTTGTGTGTAAACCCCCGTGTGCTCAGGCACAAAGGCAGCTCACTAACACATTGCATCAATTTGAAAACGACTATTTGATTTGAAGTTGATGAATGGTCACAGTATTTACAATTTGAAATCGACTATTTGATTTGAAATTGATGAATGGTCATATTATTTACAAATTGACATCATAGATGAATTGGAGTGCTCATATTTTGTGAAAAGTTTCACAATTTGAAACGAGTGGTTGGATGAAGCTTTTAGACGACCATTGAAGAGCACGAATTTGTGTTGTAAGCCTTTACATGGCTTCTTATAAATGACATTTCGGCTGTTACACTAACAGAATTTTATTGGTGATATTTCTTTAGTTGGCAAAAATATAACTATGGTCCAACTAACTTATTTACTATCCTTGTGTTATGATAGGGAATTTGAAACATAAAGATTTGATGGGTCAGGTTGTAAGTTCCCAGGCCTATGCAGATGATCAGAACAATAATGTTGACGAAGATCTGGCAGAAGCTGTTGAGGAGGATCAGCCAGTTAGTGTTGCTAGTGAGGATAGAGAAACAGAATAAGTGCCTTGTCTATCAAAGGGTTTAGTGGTTAAGACTGAAGCCAATATCAAGTATTTTTCTGCGAAAAATCTCAGAGTTCAAGACATGATGTGGTTTGCACATCCCAGCAAAAGATGGACGAAAAGGAATAGGAGGTAAGATATAAGAACACAACGTTAACTCCTAATCCATTGTAAATGCGTTATAAATTGAAGATTCCGGTAAGTCATACTATCGATCTGTGATAAATTTATTTTTCAGTTGATATAATTTGAGTATCTTCTACCAGTTTCAGCTGCATTGATTACATGATTTCAATTCAATAAATCTCTTGCTAGATAATACTGCTATAATCATATAGTTGATCTTTGCATTATGGACCAAAAATTATTGACTCCAGAAATATATGATTTTTAAATTAGATTTACTTTATGCCAACCATGCAAATACCAATATCTTATGTTACAATAAGGTGGAGTTACATAAAAAAATTTATAAAAGAAAGGTGGTTCATTAATCTGGATATTAATAATACATTTATTGCCCCATATATCCCAAAGTTTAAGAAAGTTAATCCTTGACTGCTTTAAGATTTATTCGGAGTTTAGTACCTGTCAAGGGAAAAAAAAAGCAGGCCAGCTTATATTAGGACATGAAGGATTCAATAAATAGACATGAACCTTTATTTGAGAAATATCACCGGGACTATGAATTTGTTTCTTGGCTGTGCCTTTCGTATTTTGGTAGAGAACAGAACTGATCACAAGCCTGGGCCGGAAAGTTTTCACCTAAGCCTGACCCTATATTCTGACCTGTCTAAGACCCACGCTTTAAGCTCGGACGCAGACCTGTCCAGGCCCTGGAATCCTTGGGTCATACCTTAGGCCTCTTTGGCAAATAATTTAAGAGAACAGATCACCGTAGATCAATAAAAATGTTCAAAATTTCGTTGAAATATGAAAATATTGAGTAAATCCAAAAAGTGACTTCTAGGTAGATGCTCCGGCCTCACGGGTTCAATATCATCTCGGTCGTTTTTGAAGGACCCTAACCCACAGTTATTAATCTCAGAAAAAATTGTGATTTGAAGCCTCATTTGGGCCATCTTTCAAGTTAAATAAATAAAAAACATTAATATCTATTATGTTTTTAATGATGTGATTGACAGTCAAAGATTATTTAAATCGGTCAGGGTTAATTTTAATAATTAAAAAAAAAATGACACTTTTTTTAATTAAAATGATTGATGTAGTTGATCTAGTGACTTGGTGATCTAGATTTTATTCTAGAATAATCTTCGAGTCGGTCTAAAAGCTATATTCTAACCTATAATTTTAGTTGTTACATTTGGTTAGGAAATGAGATTGAATGGGATGAGATTGAACGGGATGAGGCAATGTTAGCTCTTTCATAGAAAGTTGGACAAAACTAAAGCTATGAGTGATGATAGAAACACTTATTTGGTGGTCGAAGTAAAGATATCCTATTTTGTCATGTCCGGTCTCATATATCAAATGCTACTTGCAAATTAAAAAAATACTCGACGGGAATTTATGGTAGTGAAAATAAAAATAAAAATTTGAAGAAATTACCTGCCACAGATATCACCGTTTAATGGAGTCACGTTCAGATTACACTCCTTGGAAAGCTCCAACATGGCATTTTCCTTGAAGTTATCGAAGTAGGAATATGCTTCCTTGTAACACTTGCACCCCAGAGGCTGCTCATCTGGTTTAGAAGCCAGGTTCATGATCATCTTAGCTCCATTACAGCATGACATTGATGGCTTTGGATCAAAATGCCTCTCAAGTAAGGGTAGCACTATCTAAGAACCATGGCAACACGATCACATTCAAATACATCTGGTCTGACTCATTGGGTTGGAACCATGGTCCATTGTGCTACTACTAGAACAAGAAAGATAAAGACAGCAATGGTCTTCATAGAGGATTGCCTGGTGGAGTACTTGCTTATGCTTGGTGAGATTTGCTTGCAGGTTGGAGAGTATATAGTATATACACAGTTGGCACATGGAAAGAAATGTGAAGGAAGATGATATCATGGTTGTTATTTTGTTGAAGGTAACTGTTTGTTAGCAAAGCAAGGTGTCAGCTACAACACCAGAGAGTGTCCTTGGCGAGGATGCCTTCTTCAATCCTTCGTATGACACAGTCGATGCTGAACCGTATGCCTAGAACATTCGATTCATTGCCTATGGTCGAATTTTTTTCTAACATCCAGTTTAATCAAGGGGTTTCAATGTCTTTGAAGGAACTGCTTTGTCCCATCCGCCAAACACAAGTACAAGTAAGGTCTTCCTGTCTTGTCCAGTCCCATGTTCCAAGTATTTGTAAGCTTGTAAACCTGTAATTCTCTAATCAAGCGTGGCAATGGTGATTAATCTCTTGACACTGTACCAGAATTTGAGGACACAAACCAGGAAAGTTGGCACCAGAAAGAAATAAATGCGTCTTTCAGTCAACAATTCCATGCATAGATAAATTAATTTTAAACCCTGTATTATTTTCTAGAAATACAATAGAATTACTGATTTCGGTTATGCAGCTTTTACGAGGGAGCAACATAGCAGACTGCATAATATATAGGCAGGTAATCATTATGCAGAATGCTTCTCTGTCGCTCCTTTTCATGTAGAATGCTTCTCCACCGATTTCTTTCTCATTGTCCAGAATGCAGCGAAGTATCGATTCTGTGAAAAAGATTGATATCAATATGTTTACAAATACCAGGCCAGCATGAGCTGAAAGTAAATTCTACAACTACAAAAATCAGATTTTGATTAGCAAAAGGGATTTCAGTGGCTGTCATTGGGCTAAGAAAGAGAAGATGAATAGCATGCTTGGGACTGCTGAACATTGGACACAGGTATGCACATTGGTTATTCAAACTTGTTAGCCACAACTGCAAGCCTCTCGAGTCTTTAATTCAACATTTTTAAACTCCATCTTAGCCCTTAATAACTTGCAATTGACACTGGTCGTTCTATAAATACTGCAAGGTTAATATTTTGAGGGAGAGATATACAGGATTAGCTGCTCACTCAGCACCCCGTTATTTCTCCTTTTAAATTAACAAAGCAAGAGAAGAAAACATTTAATTGGTGAATTCCCAACATCAGTCTGAGAAGCTTACTTGCATCATTGCTCGAGGATTTGTAGTGTAAGTCGTTTCAATTGTCGATTCCTTCTGCAGCCCATGAATAAAACAGTACGATTTTAAATTACTAAGAGATATAGCCAGCAAAGAAAAGCATTCGCTCATGCAAGATAACCAAAAATATATGGAGTTGAGATTATTACCTCAACTTCAAACCCATAATTTAACGCAACTCTTTTTACATCTTCCAAACTCAGTTCAATGGACATCTCCTAAAGGAAAAGGAGTAAATACAATGAGAAGAAACCAGCATCAAATCAGCACCTAATATACTTCATTATAAATGTATATTGGAGAAAAATGAAGCTTACATCTTCTTGTCCGTACACATCGGCAAAATGATATAGTAGTGGTCCCAGATTTATCCAAACCTGTCATCGCCAAACTGAGTGAGCTAATTCCATGGTGAAGAATAAAGGAAAAGGTACAAAGTGATTCAAACAGCTTCAAGGAACTCACCCCCCCATCTTTCAAAATCCTTGATATGATTTCAATATATTCAACAATATTGTGTGCTGTATCAATAAAAAAACAAGTAACAACTGCATCCCAAACTCCTGCATGTAATACAAGTACTCTCCATTAGAATTCACTTCAACGCAATAATGTTGCAGGAATAATGTGTCTATGATCACAGTTATTAAGCCCGGCGACCTGCTCCTTGGCCCAGTTGGAAAAAAAAAAAACCCAACCTAGAGTTGATAGGGTCGACTAAGTGGGTCAACCTGCGACCCGATCAAAACTTGTTTTGACTTTGTTTTGCCTTTTTTTAAAAAAAAAAAAAATCAAAGCGATATCATTTTAACTTAAAAAAAATTACATTATGTTGTTTTGATTGACCGGGTTAACCTGACCAACCCATGGCCCAAGCCTTGGGTTGAGTCATGGGCCGAGCCAGACCGGGGTTAATAACTTTGCCTATGATACCATGTCTAGTTTTCTGCAAAATAAATTAATATTGCATAAATAAAAGTTTCCTTAGCAGGGAACAAAATATATCAAATTATCTTTCCACTTCGGTGACCTAAAGTTCCAACTATTATTTGTAGCATGAAACATTAAAAGGAAATAAATTCTCCTACCTACTTGACTTGGATCACTATACACTTCAACAAAGTCACCGCCACACATGGAGAAACCTTCAGTAATCCCTGCACTGCTTGTTATGAAAGTCAATGTGGATTTAAAACTAAAACAACAGCAAATGGCAACTGTTTAAAAATTTTCTGCAAAGATTTTGAAGGTGAAACAACATGAAGTGCAGCCTGAATACCTTGCTGGATGAATATCTGGTATTGAAACAGGACGGAGTTGGTCACTATCTGAAAGTGAATTGCAATTGCTATGGATCCAAGGATATATAGTCCACTCTCCTGCAGTCTCGGTCCTAATACAATAAGAAAGGGAGAAAGTGAAATTCATTCCTTTGCAGATTACTTTGCACCACTGTCGAGAGGATAGATATAATAAGATTAGCAAGAAATTGTTAAAAGGTTCTTACTGGTTAAGAATAAAACTTGAGCATATCATCATGTAGTATGAAAATTCATTTCCCTGGCTAACAAAACCTTCATTATCATATGATAAGTGTTAGGCTCCACCAATAGTTGCCAAGGTAGAATTTGTAAGAACTTCACATCTTTAATACATACCCAGACATGAAATCTCCAAGGCCAGACGTCCGAGACCAGCACCAGGAACTAAACAAGTAGGAGGACTGTACAATGAAATTTATGGTTTATAGTAGATAGAACATTATTCCCACAAGAGAGTATACTTCATTCTCTATTTCACAATCACCAAGCACGAAATTGCATTCCCAAAATGAAAAACACAATACAAGGAAATTATGTACCTCTCATTGGAACGATCAGGGAATAAAGAATTGAGCTCTTCGAGAATAGGCTTGTAGCACTGATCACGTTCTTTCTGTCCCTGCATCAGTGTAGGAATGGGGGAACATGTAAGCCTTGGCTCAAAAATCATAGATGACGAGTTAGAAACAGTAAAGCAATGAAGCATCATTACCTCTGCTGCCCAGTCTCTTACTATGTTTCTTATTATACAACGGACCTATGAAATGACCAAAAAATGGCAACATTAATTTATAATCATAAAGTTTCCACAAATAACACACCAAAGGCATCTTGTATGTGTGAGATGCATTTTTTTTTCTTCATATTTCCCATCCATCATATGCTAAAGACATGAAAAATGCATCAGTTTTGAAACATTCTGACCCAAATTTGCAGATTCATCAAACCAGTATAGGGTAAAAAACAGTGACCTTGGGCAGCCATGTCAATTACATGTGAGCTCATTAAAATTTGAATCAAGATACAAAATTTCATTGATTTTTCACACATTTTAACAAATAAAAGTAGCAAAGCTCGTAAAGTTTGCTTCTACAACAAGATAGCCAAATACCTTATCGACATCAACCATCGGAACACGCAACTGAAGTGATGGATCTAACCAATCATGATGTGATGACGGGACCTGAATGTACATTGTAATGTGCAAGAAAGTAAATTTTGGCACATGGCACGAGAAAAAAAATGATGACTTAAACAGAAATTCTGTGCAAGAAATCCATTCCTAATTCTAGCAGCAAGCAGAAAGTAATTATAAACAAAGAAGGAAAGAAACTTTGTGATAAAACTAGGCAAACTAAACACCATTACATTTCCATTGGAATCAGAAACATGATTGCTGCAGCATTCAGATGTCATTTTGTAATTTTCCCGGTCTGCCAGACAGCTCCCAGTATCAGACCCAAGACAACCTTCAGTGTCCACCTCCTGTTGTTATCTACAGAAGTCAAACTTCTAAATGAAAAGACATAAAATTGGAACCAAAATTTGCAGTTTAGACAGTCATTATGCAAAACATCACATGGCCATCTTGCAGAGACCTCATTGGGAGCCAAACAATCTGCTGGTTTGCTCATCATATTGCTTGGTTCTCCACAACAAGCTTCGTCAGGTTTGGAACAACAACTTCCACTAGCTGCGGCAGACTCATGAGAGCAAACATTCATGTCATTTGGAGGCTGTTCAAAGTGCGAGCACCCACAATCGTCGACATCGTGGCTCATATCTAGGGGTGGCTCAAATGCCTGAAAAGTGATTGCCAATCATAGTAAATAAATTGAACAAAACTTTATTTTTTTCTTGAAGATCATAGAATATTGCAGAATTAATATAAAACGAAAGGAGACGTGAGAAATAAAGACATAAAGTAGAGAATAAAAAGAGATAATCAATAAAGAAAACACAGGACTCGACTCACCTGAAGCATATTAATTATGAAAAACGAATTTATAGAAATACACCTGCAGATAGAAAAAGAAAAGGCAAAATTGTTCACAAACTCCAACATTATACCAACTCAATACTACTTTTCTGCAGTCAAGGCAAAGACTCTCTGCAGTCATGTGCCTGTGTGTACTTGTGAAATTTAGAGCATGCAATAGCATTGCGGCCCCTTCCTCTCGGAAAATTACCTTCTTAGACTTTGAAACTTCAAAGGGTAGTGTGACAACAAAGCCTGCGAAACAGAAATTATGAAAGATAAACAAATCACATTTTATCAAGAATGAATTACCATAACAGGAGTGTATAATCCATCCCTTTTCTGACATATAATAAAACCGAAAATATTAAATGTTCGACGTAAATTTCAATAATTCCTAAAGTCCACTTTAATCACATCAAACTAAGAAATTCAACTTTCACAAAATCACATACAAGAATTCATTTCTATTTACCTTAAAAAATCTAGAGTTTAGAGCACATCTACTCACAATTCAGCAATTCTTTTACTTTAAAAACAATCAATCAATCACATGCAGTAAGAGAGCTGCTAGTTTCAGTGACTTCAAGTCAGTGCAGCTGGTGGGGTAGTCGGCGACTTCACTTTAATCACATTAGAATATTCAGTAAGACAAAATTAAGTGCTTTAAAAACTCAGAATTCATTATCTCCAACTCAGAATTCAGTAAATTTTTATTCAAATCACATCACTTTACTCGAATCTTTCAAGATCTCAAGAAAACATGTAAAAAATCCATTAAAGAAGAAAACCCACTTTGTGAGAAGAAGAAAGCTTCCTAAAAGATCTTTCATATCGTTTAACATCCTCTTCTGCTGCCTCTGGATAACTAAACACAAAAAAACAAATCAAAACACAAAAAAAAGAGAGGAAATTGAGGGAGGAAAGGCCAGGCAATAAAATTACTTGAGGTAAGCACTGATTATGCGCCGGAGAGATTTGACTTCAAGGGCTTCTTCAAGTTTTCTTTGACGAAGTCGTTCTTCATCTTCTTCTTCTCCTTGAGGAGGCTTCATCATTTTTCTCCTTTTTCCTCTTTCTGGGTTTTGTCTTTGGTGTTACAAGTGAAGTGAAGTGCTTACAAGGACTGCAAAAGTAACTTTATGTGTTTGTAAAGTGGCAGTTTTTGTTGATGTGGTAATCATGGGCTCAGTGATTTGTTATTGTGGGCTTTAATTTTTGGGCTTGTTATCATTATTATTATTGAGTTTTTGATTAATTATTTTTATTTATAATTTTTTCTTATTAATTTATCTTTTACTTATCTTAGCAAATACAATATTTTTTATTGGAATATTATTTTTATTAAAAAAATATTTTATAATTGTTAAATTATTTTTTTAAAAAAAATAAAAATAATATGTTTATATTTTATGTTTAATTTAAAGTTAAAAACATTATAAATGTAATAAAATAATGTTAAAAACCTATTAAAAAAAATTGAATTGAATTTTCATGAAAAAATATTATTATTATTGTTATTTTTATATCAAATATATAATAATTAAAAAACAGTGTTCTTCGAATACCATAAAATTCTATTTCATTACATTTAAAAAAGAATAATAATTTTTAAATTATAACTATATGAAAACAGGAATCAGAGAAGGGAAAGGATTTGGAGACATTACAAATGGCTCCTCCTCTCAAGAATCATAGCTACACTAGAGTACTTTTATACACTTGCAGATCCAATGAGACTTCTCTTATTCAACAACATGGTAATCATCGAATTGGGAATTGAGGTTATTTTCCCCCACAATTATTTCAGCCATTATCATTGTCTATATGGGGAGATCGCTTCGGCCCTCTTCTTTCTCTTTTGCAAGAACCTTTGGAGAGATCTCTTCAATGAAAGACCAGGAGGGCTATGGAGCTGAGAATGCAGAGGTTTCGGTGCTTGGTTGGATCTTGCAGTGTTACTTCTCTCTTCCTTTTCTCGACTTGCTAGCCGTATTATTGCTCTAGCCTACATACGGTGGAAATCACGGGTTAGCTTGTAGATTTTAAATTCTTCGAACCATCCATGATCTTGTTCTTGTAATGTTAGTTTATTTTCGAGGAGGAGGATTGCGATTGATCCTTCTATTCTGCCCCCGAGGCAGATAGAGAGAGCTCACATGGCTTCTTGTGCTCTGTTCCTCTGTCTCCAATCTGGGCCAAACCTTGTGCATGACCTCAGTTTTTAGGCTAAAATATCTTAAAATTGCAATCTCTTTCTTGCAAGCTTCCAAAACTAGAAATTATGCACTTTTGGGAGTTTCTAATCAGAAACCAGATGGAAAAAAAACTTATTTCTTTCCTTCAATTCCTCCAAAGAGGTTTTATAATACTCAAAAAATAAATATAAATAGTTACTTCTTGGATTTATATTTAAAAAAAAACAACGAAGAAAAAAAATCAAATATAATATCCATGTAAAGCCCCTTATGATCACAAAATCTTATTTCTCTTGTCAATGGCTAACAATTGTAATAATTTGATTTATGAAAGATGGAAAAAAGATGATTTTACAAAAACCCAATTATGGAACCCAAATTTGGAATCCACTCGTCTAACGATCCAAGATTTTAGGACACCGATAGGGCAGGTGAATATGGGTAAATTTAGCATCATTCATCATGGATATCGCAGGACATCACGCATCGTTTTATTTTACCTGAAATTCAGTCACATCACAAACACTAATCCTTCCATTGTAGAAGATTGTGAGATGTTGTTGGCGCATTGCCGGCTCAATATCCCTGTAATTAAATCCCAAAAAAGAGAAAAGAATGAAGGGAAAACATGCATAATAGCCCACTAATTGCTCAATGAGTGTTAATTACCACATGATTACAATGATATGCAATTATCATGACCATTAGATGGATATAATAATCAATATAAAGATTATTAAAGAATGAAAATGAGGTAAGATAAGGAAACAATTTAGAAGTCTTCTTCAGGATCTATGGATTAAAGTATAAGAACCACCGTTCTGATCTCACCATTGCCTCTTCAGAAATGGTCCTTGACATGCTATAATTAAAAGGATTTTTAAAAGAATCCCACAAAATTCACCTCCTTCATACAAAATGTGATCGAACTTACATTAAGTTTTGATGGGAACTAGCCGATGGCAAAGATGAAGAAGGCGCCATTGGAGAAAGGCAAAGATCCAAGTTGCTATCCCTCCTCATTGCAAGAAGATAGTATGAAATCAAGACAAAGAAGTTAAGGTTGTTTGATACATTACAAAGCCATAGAAAACATGACAAAAAGAGCTGTGTTAAGCACTAAGAACATGATCCGATACAGGAAGAAGAGATCTTCGATCCAAATGGGTTCTTATAAAAAGAAAGGAGCATGCGAATTGCAAGCTATCAAAGTGGGAGAGGTAAAACCCTTATAGGGCACGTGAAGAATGAGCTAATAATTTCCACATGCATGGACTAATTACATCAATGTCTTTTGTGGGGTTCTTGCACTCTTCAAGAGATCCAAACGATCCCCCAACTCTTAGATATTTTCTTTAACTTCAAGAACGACTTATCACCATTATTGTGTAGCTTGCTATATATAGGACCACAATCTTTTCTCTTCCTTTCAATGGGCTAAAAAAGCACATGGAAGGAATGACTATAATATATTCTCTTCACAATCCTCGATTTTCGACTGTACTTTGAAATTGAGTCTTAATTAGTTAACCAAGATGGCCTAGCCCTCGATGTTTAATGCATCAAGTTTATGATGTGGTGAAGCATATGGACCAATTACCAATTCACAATGGAAGCCACGATCCAACCAGCTGATTTTTCCAAATCATGGCATCAGAAGCTGCCCAGCTAGGGATGATTAATTAGGTGTAGCTTTCTTCCATGAAAAACATTTACACAATTGAATTGAGGCACATGAGCAATGCCGTCTAGCTAGGGCTTTATCACATGCCACATGCCAAGAATTGTAGTTGAAAAATTAGTGTGATGTTGGGTATTTGGTAGGATTTGCCAATGGCATATCAGTATCTGATATCTCTTCCTTCTGGACCGAGTCTCTCAAGGTAAAGATGTTGATTACTGCATGGAAAACATGGCATTTCCTGTATTGGCAAACTGCGGATATTATTTATGACATGCATGCCATGTAATTGCAAATCCTGACCTCCATCTTTTAAAACACACGTTAGTCTGGCGGAAAGAAAGCAGAGACGAAAGAAACATGCATTTAAATCTGATAATATTTTAAAAAGTTTTTGTAGCTCTAAAATTCTACGGCTGAAGTATTATCTTGAGGTTTAAATCTAATGAAAACTGTAAATCTCTTGTAAATTCACTATTCCCAGTGCGAACAATTAGGTTTAAAACCCAAAATTCAAAAGGATGAAGAATTCTTGTGTTTGAAGATTTATTTTAAAACCATGTTCAACGAACATATTTGAGGACAATTTCAAAGTGGATTACAGTTAAAATTTTGTCGAGAATTAATCTTCAACAACGTAATTTCTTTAACATAAAATAAAAATAATTAAACATATATAGATAAATGAAAAATTAATTTTAAATAATTTTTGGCCGTTATGTTTTTATGGTGGGTAATTAAGGTAAAACTATGCAATTTTTCAGCGTATCTCATTTCGTTAACTAAAAAAAATAGATTGTTAACGAAAATTTTGTATATTGAAAACTTTATGTTCAAATTTTAATGAATAACTCCATGCCTGATATGTGGGATGGTACACTTGCATTTTTATTTCATCAAAAAAAATTAATAAATGATAGTTTGATATGAAAGATAATAGATAGAATTTTAATAAAAAAAATTAAAAAAAAATATTTTAATATATTTTTAATTAAAAAATACTCTTAAAAAATAATTTATATCACATTACCAAACATCTAATTACAACAAATAATTTCAAGAACTGATACAACGAATAAACAATTACCACAACAAATTTCTTAGGGTCCCGCCATGAGTTTTCATCATACTATTTATGACAAGGAGAGCAAACATTACCACAGGAAATTCTTGGCATCACAAATATAAACACTAGAGAGCGACATACGGATCTAATTAAAACTTATCAGATTGGGGGAGTGACCTAATTTTAATGCACCAAGTTGGCAAGAATACCTAATTGTTGAAATAATAATAATAATAATAATAATAATAATAATAATAATAATTTATTTTGATAAAATAGAAATTATCTTTACTTTATCTCCGTTCCAAATGTTATATTTTTCACCAAACAATTAGATATAAAGCTAAAAGAGCTCATGTTTCACTATGCACATATTGCATAGTGAAAATACTTTTTTGCTTTTGGGTGGTAAATTATTTTGAAAATTTGAAATTTAAAATTTTAGTATCAAACTCTTTTTTTCTTTTTTCTTAGTTATTTTTTTGGGTGGAAGAGAGAGACGAAGTTGTCAGATTTCAGCGTAAAAAGAAAAAGTTGTTATTGGAGAAGATTTTAACCATCAAAATGGTCTATTTTTATGTTAAATGGTTCCATATGATGAGTGAAGTTTAGATTATGTATTTTTATTTACCTTGAAAACATCCAAAAAAAATATATCTAAACTCTAGAAGATTTCTGGTTTCGAGTTGATTTTGGGGTTCGGAGAGGTTTTTTTTGTTTTTTGAAGGTCATAGATTGATTTAACAAGGTTATTAAAGTGTATCCTAGATATTTTAGGTAAAAAATAAATTAAAAACAAAATTTTTTAATAAAAAAAAAAATCTCATTTTTCTAGTCACTGACCGGATTCTAGATACTTATAAAACAATGCATCGTCTTTTTTATGTGCAAGCAATTGAGGCGATAGATCCATCCATTGACTAAAAAAAATATTAAAAGCCCCCACGCGGCACTTTTATGGGGAGGCCAAGTGCTGGGCATGGCTCTTTAAGCCCAGCAATGCCTGACCCCATTCATTTTTTTAAAAAAGAATTATCAAATAGTATTATCAAACAGTCACCTCGAATGGAATATTCCAGGAATGAAAGACATAGGGTTAAGGGATCTTCCAAGTTTTGTTCGGGCAACAGATCCAAATGATTGTTTGTTTAACTTCTGCTTGGAATGTGCAGAGAGAGCTTCTGAAGGTTCTCCAGTTATATTTTCCTTGCTTTTGATGCTTTGGAGCAAGAAAAGTCCTCCACTCTATGTTTCCTCATGCCTACAAGATTGGTTCACTTCAATTACTTCTCAATGAAATGCAAGAAGGTGATTTGAATTCAATTGGATGTGTAATCTATGGAAAGAAGAAGCCGAGTGCCTCCGATTAATGGCTGGATTCCAAGACGCCCAACTCAGTAATTTATGTGAATTTTGGCAGCTTAGCGGACGCTACAAAGCAGCAGCTCATTGAATGGGAATTGATAAAAGTGGTCACCCATTTCTATGGATAATAAGGTCTGACATGATGATCAATGGCGACTCCTCAATATTGCCACCAGAATTCACTGAAGAAACTAAAGAGAAGGGCTTTATATCTAGTTGGTGTCCACAAGAAGAAGTTCTTAAACATCAACAGATCATTGGAGGTTCTCTAACACATTGTTGACGGGGTTCAACGATTGAGAGCATTTCTTCTGGCGTGAGCTTTGGTGGCCATCCTTTGGTGATCAACAAACAAACTGCAGGTGCACATGCGAGGAGTGGGGAATTGGAATGAAGATTGATAGCAATGTCAAGAGAGAGAATGTGGACAAACTTGCGAGAGAGTTGGTGGAAGGAAAGAAAGAAAGGTAAGAGAATAAAGAGCCAAGCCATGGATCGGAAAAAATTAGCACAGGAGGCCACAGGTCCAATAGGCTCATCATTCATGAATTTAGACAAGTTTGCAAGATAGGATATATTAAAATAGCTGGTGCCAACAAGTTGACGGCGAACCAGCAAAAAGAGAAGAAACATATAGTCTGGAATACAGAAGAGGAGAAAAAACAATTGAAGAAAATATGAGGAATGAGTTTGTTTGAATAAATCGATATTTGCAATGAATTTAATCATGGGATGATGATTAATAGGTAACTGAGTTTTAAGAATTTTAAGTAGAAAAGATATTTTTTTTTTTTGGTATTTTTAGTCAAAAAGATAGATAATTAATATTATAGTTATAATTGTTTATATATCGATTTATTTGTGAAAAATAAAATTAATACAAGGATATGAGACTTTTAATGTTGAGTTGTTAAAATTGTAAAAGGAATTGCTAAGGAGTAGATGATCAGATAAGGTGCTTGATATCTTATTAATTATGTGCTATTTAGAATTGTTAAAAGGCGAAGTAGATTCTTATTATTCAATTGTATTAATATTTGAAAAGAAATTGTTGCTTATTTTGTATTGAATGATTAGTTCTTGGTTTAAAAACTAATACTTTATTTCGGGTTGCATGGAAGAACTCATGCCCTATTTTGCGCCGAATGATCAGTTATGAGATAAAGTTGAAATCCTTGTGCGAGAGTTGATGGAAGGAGGGAAAGGTAGGGAGCTAAAGAACAAAGCCATGGAGTGGAAAATATTAGCAGAGGAAGCCACTGGTCCAAGTAGTTCTTCGTTCATGAATTTAGACAAGTTGTTGAAGGAGCTGCTTTTGTCATAAAAAATAATAATTCCATGTTCATGTGTGGATATCATAATTACCATTATTTTTCATTAAAAAAACTTTCAATATGAGATAATCCAATTTTGATTTTTTTAAAAAAAATATTTTCCCAAAAATTCTAAATATAGTGAAAAACAATAAAAATCTAAAAAATATATTTTTAACCCATTTGCATTTTTATTTTTAAAATCATTGATTAGTTTTTTTTCATCAAGTCATTGTTAACATTGTCTTTTTTAAAAAATAAAAAAATATATAAAAAATAGTACAAAGGACCAAAGCGTTGAACAATACAAAAAAGGAAAGACCAAAGGAAAATAATTTCTTACATATTATTGCATATTTCAAAACAAGACAATTCAAAAAAATAGTTTTGCATGTATGGATTTTACAACAAGTCTAAATTTCAAGAATACTAAAAAAACAATTTGCTTAGTTTTAATATCAAGATTTATAAACTTACACGCAAAATATATTTTTAATATTAAAAAAAAACAAATTAAGTCCATAATAAATAAAATAATCCCTTCTCTTTCCCTACTTTTCATTTACTTTTAATATTTAAGGATTATAAATGTATACGAATGATTGTATCCCTAGTATTAAAGAGAACAAAAATATAAAATATAATAAAATAAATTTTAGTTTTATAATAGTTAGGTTTAACTCATAAAGCTATGGTCCATTTTATCAGGATGAACCTGTTTAATTTTAACCAATAAACAAATAAATGATTATAAAAACACAAGAGAGCTTTATGAATAATCAAACAAATAAATAATACAACTTATTTTAAATAAGAAATACTAAGGGTAATATTATTTTTTTTAAGTTTAAATTCGAATCCGATTGCATAGTCTCCTAGGAATAAAGTTTGAATTGCGCTAGACTAAAGTGTAAAACATCAGTAAAATAAATAAAGAATACACGCCACGCTTCTTTTCATGAAAAATCTCGCATAACTATTATACGTATGAATATTATAAATTTAAATTTTAAATTAATTTGAATAAAAATGACTGTAGAAAATCTAATTTTATAGACAAAAGGATGAAATATTTTTATTAATGACTCGTCACATGATAAGGAAAAATCACTAAATTTTATGGTATTTAGACACTGTTTGAAATTTTCATTATAGAAAAATGGATGGTAGCAATCCAAACCAAAGGAAAAGGCATGGTTATGATATTTTTGCTATGAACAAGATTATAAATTCTACATCAAAAAATACTGAATATTGAATAGTTGAAATTCCACGAGAAAAATCATTGAGAGCAGAAACATGTGCATGGTGCTTGATCAGTCATTGAATATTGAATAGTTGCTATTGACTGTTAAACGAAAAAACTTGTGCATGGTTGATATATTATATATTGAGTATTTTTATCATGCATTGAATTGTATATGTTCATTAAAGTATTTGGGAGTACGACTGTGATTGCTTTTTAAATGTTTTTTATTCGGAATTGTATCAAAAAAATATTTTTTTTATTTTTTAAAATTATTTTTGACATCAGCGTATCAAAATAATCTAAAAATATTAAAAAAATATTAATTTGAAAGAAAAAAAATATATTTTTTTTAATTTATTTAAAAAATATTATTTAATGCAAAAACAGAAGGGCTTAAATTTAGTACTTTAGATTGTAATGAAGGCATCTCCTCCTCACATCTCACTCCATTTCTATGGTAAGGACTGTTTCCAGCCTTTCTAATGTCCAACGTTTTTGACATGCGGCAGGCTGACATTAATAGACAACCACAAAAATTTTCCAGTTATCAAAGTACTGATATATAAGCCAATAAATTCCATGGCCGGCATCAGTCTAGAATAATGATTTTAATTACATTAAAATTAAAAGAGAAGATAAAATCCATATTGTACCTCTACTTTGTTGGGGATTCTGGCTCCCCATGCGCGGACCTGCGGTGTTCTGATAGTTGCTCATAGGAGGGTTAAGCACACTGACATAATATTTTACGTGGTTCGGCAAATTGTTTACATCCACGGGAGAGGTCCATTTTATTAGAGATACAGAAAGGATACAATAAATACATGGAGAAGAAGGATCACTTCACTCTACTCTACTCCCAGCTCTCTTTGGTGTTCTTACAGCTGCTGCAATGACAGCAAGGCTGCTGCCATTGCAGCTCTCTCTTTTCTCTCTATTCTCACGTTCACTCTCACACACTCTCACAACCATCTCATTTTGCTCTCAACAAATATGCCTCCTTTATAGGCATTTCATGGTCAACATGGAGGGGCCAATAATGCCTTAAAGCATGCCACCATTTGTGGCATTAATGGAGCAATCACTTGCTTAGTGGTGGGGTATTGCCACTAAATGATAATATCCTAACATACTTGGCTGCTATTTTATATACAGAGTCTTGTTGATAAGAAAATGTATCCATATTGTGAAGTGTGAGCTTCACTTTGACAGACGATAGTGGCAAAACAATTACTCTAAAGAAAGAGTTAGAGAAAGAAGGAAAGAGCTAGAGACATGTTTCGCAAAATCTTAGCTGACAAGCCTCATGTAATATGTATTCCCTGTCCAGCTCAAAGCCATGTAAAGGCAATGCTTAAACTAGCAAAACTACTGCATTACCGAGGTTTTCGCATAACCTTTGTGAACACAGAGTTCAACCATAGACGCTTGCTTAAATCTAGAGGTCCTTCTTCCCTGAATGGCTTGCCCGACTTTCGGTTCGAATCTATCCCAGATGGCCTCCCTCCTTCAGATGAGAATGCTACCCAAGATGGACAAGCAATTTTTGAGGCTTGCAAGAAGAACTTGCTAGCTCCATTTAATGAATTGCTTGCCAAGCTCAATGATACAGCATCTTCTGATGTTCCTCAAGTGACTTGCATTGTATCTGATGGATTTGTGCCAGCTGCCATCACTGCTGCTCAGAGGCATGGAATTCCTGTTGCCTTGTTCTTTTCTATCTCTGCTTGCAGTTTCATGGGGTTTAAGCAATATAAAGAGCTCAAAGAAAGAGGACTGTTTCCATTAAAAGGTTAGAGCAAGAATTGGAATTGAAATCACAACTTCATTATGATTTTCTATTATTTCATTTGGGCATTAGATAAATATCCTAGTAGTTCATGTGCTGCATCATCGTAGCCGTCATCAATGGAAATAAATAGATTACTACATGAACTGAGTTCTTATGGACTCAAACTTTCTGGTTGAATGGTACAATATCCTGGTAGTTTATGCTGGATCATGGTATAGTACATGTACCTGATCCGTGGTTATAATTCCAGGGTAGCCCTTCGGCTTCGTAACCTGAAATTTGAGTTCAAGCTAGGGAACCTTTCTTCTGTTCTGATTTTACGCTAATTCCTCTTCTGCTGTTGTCTTCATTTACTAGCCCATAACTGGTAAGCTACATATGCATTTAATTTTTGTTCGCAGACGAGAGCTTTTTAACAAATGGCTATTTGGATCAAGTACTAGACTGGATTCCAGGAATGAAAGATATACGGTTAAGGGATCTTCCAAGTTTTCTTCGTACAACAGATCCAGATGATTACCATTTCAACTTCTGCATGGAATGTGCTGAGAGAGCATCTGAAGGTTCTGCAGTGATTTTCCATACTTTTGATGCTTTGGAGAAAGAAGTCTTGAGTGCTCTTTACTCAATGTTTCCTCGTGTCTACACGATCGGTCCACTTCAATTACTTCTCAATCAAATGAAAGAAGATGATCTAGATTCTATTGGATATAATCTATGGAAAGAAGAGGATGAGTGTCTCCAATGGCTTGATTCCAAGAAACCAAACTCCGTACTTTATGTGAATTTTGGTAGCGTAGCAGTCGCCACAAAGCAGCAGCTGATTGAATTGGGAATGGGACTCGCTAAAAGTGGTCACCCATTTTTATGGATAATAAGGCCTGACATGGTCACAGGCGACTCCGCCATATTGCCACCAGAATTTACTGACGAGACTAAAGACAGAGGATTTATTTCTAACTGGTGTCCACAAGAGGAAGTTCTCAACCACCCATCAATAGGAGGTTTCCTAACACATAGTGGATGGAATTCAACAGCTGAGAGCATTTCTTCTGGGGTGCCCATGCTTTGTTTGCCGTTCTTTGGTGATCAACAAACAAACTGTAGGTACACTTGCAATGAGTGGGGCATCGGAATGGAGATTGATAGCAATGCGGAAAGAGATAAAGTGGAGAAGCTTGTGCGAGAGTTGATGGAAGGAGAGAAAGGGAGGGAGGTAAAGAAAAAAGTCATGGAGTGGAGAAAATTAGCAGAGGAAGCCGCTGGTCCAAGTGGCTCATCATCCATGAATTTAGACGAATTGGTGAAGGGAGTGCTTTTGCCATGAAAAAAAGTAAATTCTAGGAATCTGGAATTATTATTTGCTTGGAGATAAGTTCTTTCCTCTGTTTTCTGTCTTGTTTTGGGGTTCCATGACATGTTCTTGATGTTTTTTAATAAGCATATCTACTATGTTTTTTATTTTGTTTTAGATTTTTTTTCATAAACATTGTAAACGAAAACACTTAGACTAGGAATCTTCGCTGAAATAACCTTTGAGAATGGAAAGGGAAATTGCAACTTTTCTTACGTGTAATTCTACGTTTTTAAACGATGATCATGTGATTTTGAAGAGGACGAGGAGTGTTGTTTCACTTAGCGCGAAATACTATCTACTATATAAGTGAATTGACTGTGAATTGTGCACACATGGCGATTGGAGTACCTGCTTATCTAATAGTATCCAAAGCACATATGTGGGGCTTGGGTTGTTGTCTCAGTGCTAAGCACATCCCTGCCACACATAGTGTTGAGATGCCTGCCTGGGGGCTGGACAAACATCTGTGCACACGTGGTGCTTGAGCTGTGCTGGCAGTAAGCCATGCTCGCGCCTCACTTGGGGACACTTGGCGGATGGGTCATGGCGCTTGACCCAAGGTTCCTGAGTTCTAGGATTCTAAATATTATTGTTTTTATTATTAATAAAATAATAAATAAATTTGAAAGAAAATATTTTTATTAATATTGAAAACATATTATTATTTCTATTATAAATTTTTATGATATTTTTTATAAAAATAAAAAGTGAGCTTGAAGCGCAGTATTATTAAAAATAGTCAATAATTCAAAGTACTAATATAAAAAATATTATAATTTGAGTTGTAAATATTATTATTTTTCTTATAATACAAAGTATTCATATAAAACATATTATTATTTGTGTTCTAAATATTTTATTTTTTTATAATTCATAATATTCATATCAAAGATATTATTATTTTTTATAATATTATTATTTTTATAAGAATTCAAATTTTTACTAGAAAAAAATATTATTATTTGCATTCTAAATATTCTTGGAATTAAAAATAGTATTAGTTGTGTCATGAATATTATTATTATTATTACTATAATCAAAAGTATTAATATTAAAAATATTATACTTTGTGTTATAAATATTATTATTTTTATAATAATTAATATTATTAATCAAATAATTACTAAATTAGAAAAAAATTATTCTTAATATTAAAACAAAACCATATATTTGATTTGAAAGGTAAAACTAAAAATTACTATTATTATTATTATCATCATCATTAATAATTTTAAAAAAATTGTTTTTACTATTGAAGAAAAACCACGCATGGACACGTGGCATTTGGGCTGCTGCCTGGGGGTTGGGCACACCTCATGAGCACACGCGGCGCTTGGGCTACGCTGGGCGTGAACCATGACCGCGCCCCACTTTGGGACACCTGGCACTTGGGTAGCGTCCCTGGACCCAACAGAAATGGATCCTGCGTCAAGATCCAAGATCAATGGGTCTAGTGTCAGGACCAATTATTATTGAGTTCTCCATCAAGACCCAAGGTTCCTGGGTTTTAGGATTCTAAATATTATAATTTCTTTTAAAAATATTATTATTTTTATTATTAATAATATTATTAATAAAATAATTAATAAATTTAAAAGAAAATATTATTATTAATATTGAAAACATATTATTATTTATTTATGTTATAACTTTTTATGGTATTTTTTTAAAAAAATAAAAAGTCAGCCCACGGCGTAGTATTATTAAAATATTCAACAATCCTAGGTATTAATATAAAACATATTATAATTTGCATTGTAAATATTATTTTTTTTCTTATAACACAAAGTATTCATATAAAACATATTATTATTTTTCTTATTATTCAAAGTATTCATATCAAAATATTATTATTGGTGTTATAATATTATTATTTTTATAAGAATTCAAATTTTTAATATAAAAAATATTGTTATGTGCATTTTCAATATTCTTTGAATTAAAAATATTATTATTTGGGTGATGAATACTATTATTTTTACTATAATCAAAAGTATTAATATTAAAAATATTATCTTTCGTGTTATAAATAGTATTATTTTTATAATATTTAATATTATTAATAAAATAATTACTAAATTAGAAAACAATTATTCTTAATATTTAAAAATAAACATAGATTTGATTTGAAAGGTAAAACTAAAAATTATCATCATCATCATTGTCGCACCCTCCCGAGAGCTCGACGTCGCGGCGACACTTCCTCCGTAGCGGGGATTCGATGTTGGGGTCTTTATGTTGTGAAAAAGGGAGTCGCCACCTAGTTTATGGTCACTAGGAAACCTAAGCGGTCTTTCGGAGATTCTAAGGCAATGGATTGGTTGCGTAAAGGGAAGGTTCTAGCACCCCTAGTACGCCCTACCTAAGGTAAGCTGCTTGGTGTTTGATTTGCCTTATAATTGTTATGGTGTTGATGTTCTTTAATCTCATCAGTTTCCTAGGATAAGTCTGCTCTGATGAACGAAATCTAGGGTGCTTTAAAAACCTATTTTTTTTGTCTCGTAAACCATGGAGTAAAAAAATTGAAATGTCCTCGATTATAATCAAGGCTTCTTTCAAGGATTTGTGCGGATTTATTATTCCTAGAAAATTATTTTGGATATTTAACACTCCGGGTTTTTTTATCCAAATATTAACAGTGAATAATAACAAATTATTCCCAATAATATTTTGAATATTCGTCCTTTAAGGATTTCTTTATCCAAACATTAGCGGTGAATAATAGATGAATTCCCCCAAAATAAGATTATTATCTTTTTTGAAATATTGGCCAATACCCTTTGGAGTTTTACAAACATGTTGTAAAATCCAGAAATGCAAGAAAAATGATTTTTGTTGTGTTTAAGAAATCCATGCGAAAACACATTTTCAAAACTTCAAATATTTGTTTTTTATATAAAAAAACGTAAAAACAATGTTAGGGTATTGGCCGTATGCAGGAAAACAAAACATTTTTTATTTTTATATTTTTTTTTTGATGTCTCGACGAAAACCGGGTATTTTCATACCGGACTTGTATCTTTATAGTACAAAAATACAACCTTGCAGAAACTCATAGATTTTTTAAATACATCTTTGAAGAAAACTTTTTAAATGGGCTAGACCCGGCCCAAAAGGAAAATGGGTCGAAATCAGCCCAACAGTATGGGCTTACTTTCTACAGGGCTGGACTCAGCCCAACCCGAAACCACATGATGGTTATGTTCTCACGCGTAGCATGTTAATTAATTTTACGATTCTTGTGCACCCGCACATTAACCTAGGGTAATTATTGTTCTTACATTAACAAAGCAAGCCGAATGCAAAAGACCACGTTACTGTTCAAGTGAATTAAATTTCACTGGAACAATGCAAATACAAAGCAAAAAATTGCACGGTGCGGGAGGTTACAGTTCAATCAAAGTGCGCGATTCTTGTTCAAGTGAATTAATTCAACCGAACAAGTGCACACAAGGTGAAATGCATGCAAAGAGAATTAAAATGCATGAAAAGAGACAGATTCTTGTTCAAGTGAATTAAAATTCACTTGAACAAAGTGCAAATACAAAGAAAACAAATGCACACGAAGGTGAAGAGAACAAACCCGGGAGACGAAGAAGGCATGTCTCGCGTTCGTCTGTTTCCAATCTTTTCCTCCCGTCCCGTATGTTTTTCCTATTTTTCCTTTCCTCTATGCCATCGTCACTCTCTCTCCGGTTTTCCGCTCTTTCTTCTTCCCGCTCTGCAGATGTTATATGTAAAAAATTGAAAGCAAAGACCGAAAGAGATGATGAGCCGGGGTGCGGTTGGTGGTGTTGTTGCGGCCGTTGCTCTTCCTCCTTTCTAGTGTTGCTGCGCCGCCTTTCCTCCTCGTCCGTGCACACGCGCTGGTGCGGTTGGTGGTGTTGCCGCGGCTGCTCTTCCTCCTCTCTAGTGTTGCTTCTACTGCCTTTCCTCCTCGTCTGTGCGGTTGGTGGTGTTGCCGCGGCTGCTCTTCCTTCGGTGTGGGCCGCCGCCTGGGATGGAGGAGATGATGAGGTCGTTGCGCGCCGGTACGGCTCCCGGCGTTGCTGCTTACCGCTCTCCTCCTGGTGTTGCTGCTGCTGCTGGGATGGAGGAGATGATGAGGTCGTTGGCGCGCCGGTGCGGCTCCGGCGTTGCCGCGCCGTTGCTCTCCTCCGGTGTTCTGCTGGCTGAGGGGATGGAGGAGATGATGAGGTGATGAAGGAGATGATGAGCTGGCGGTGGTGTTGGCGATCTTTGGTGCGGTGGTGGCGTTCTCGCGGGCCGCTCGTCCTCCCGATGTGGCTGCTGGTTCGGATGTAGAAGATGCGGTGCAAACAGGGGTGAAAACCTTTGCTTTATCGCTTTGAAACTCCGAAGAAAGCCTTCCTTTTTTTCCTCTCTCGTTCTCTTTGTTTTTTTTCTATGCCAACCCTCTCTCGCTCTTTACTCTTCTTTTCGCCTCCTCCTCCCTCTCTTTGGAAGAAGAAGAAGCGATCTGTTATATATGCCGGAACCGGAGACCACCCTCACATTCTTTCATCTCCACCGTCTCGTTTAGGGAAATAGTCCCGATCCTTAGATGATGATGAGGGCGTTGGCAACGTTTGGCAGAGAAGGTTGTTTCGTGTGCAGGGAAGAAATGGCCGAGAGAGGGGAATGGCCAAGGGGGGGGAACTGGTTTTGAGTGTTCTATCTTTCTCATTCAAAAACTGAACTCTCTCTCCCCCGTTTTCCTGCCCTCTCTCCCCTTTTTCCAAAACTCTTCCCCCTCTCCTCTGTTAATTAATTGTGAGCGGTACACAAGTGGAGGCTTTGCAGGGCACGCCTGCGCTGTTTTCTAGTCATGGGGTTTTTGGGTTTTTGCAGCAGCATGCGGGGAGAGAGAGAGGAACGATGTCTACACTATTTTGAGTTTTTTTCTTTTTAATTTTTATATTTTTGTGGGGACCCAAAAATGGGTTACAACAATCATCATCAATAAATTTTTAAAAAATTGTTATTACTATTGAAAAAAACCACGCATGAACACGTGGCACTTGAGCTGCTGCCTGGCAGTGGGCACACCCCTTGCGCCCATGCTGCGCTTGGGCTCCTACCTGAAGCGCACACGAGGCGCTTGGGTCCTACCTCAGGGCTGCACACACGTGGCGTTTGGGCTCCCTGCTTGGGGCCTGGGCACACCCCCTGAGCACACGTGGCGCTTGGGCTGGGCGGGGCGTGACCCATGACCGCGCCCCACTTGGGGACACCTGGCGTTTGGGTAGTGCCACTGGACCCAAGGGGAATGGGTCCGACGCCAGGATCCAAGATCAACAGGTCTATCATCAGGACCCAATTATTATTGGGTCCTCCATCAAGACCCAAGGTTCTTGGGTCTTAGGATTCTAAATATTATTATTTGTTTTAAAAATATTATTAATAAATTTCAAAGAAAATATTATTATTAATATTGAAAACATATTATTATTTATGTTATAAATTTTTATGGTATTTTTTAAAAAAATAAAAAGTGAGCCCGCAGCGTAGTTTTATTAAAAATATATATTCAACAATTCTAGGTATTAATATAAAACATATTATAATTTTCATTGTAAATATTATTATTTTTCTTATAACACAAAGTATTCATATAAAACACATTATTATTTTTCTTATTATTCAAAGTATTCGTATCAATATATTATTATTTTTCTTATAATTCAACATATTCATATCAAAGATATTATTTTTATAAGAGTTCAAATTTTTAATATAAAAGAATATTATTATGTGTGTTTTCACAATGTTCTTGGAATTAAAAATAATTTTATTTGTGTTATGAATATTATTATTTTTACTATAATCAAAGTATTAATATTTAAAATATTATCTTTGGTGTTATAAATATTATTATTTTTATAATAATTAATATTATTAATAAAATAATTAATAAATTAAAAAAAACAATTATTCTTAATATTGAAAAACAACAATAGATTTGATTTGAAAGGTAAAACTAAAAATTATTATTATTATTATTATTATTATTATTATTATTATTATCATTAATAAATTTTAAAAAATTGTTATTATTATTGAAGAAAAGCTACGTGGGACACGTGACACTTGAGCCGTCGCCGGGGTTGGGCACACCCTGTTGTGCACACGTGGCGCTTGGGCTCCTGCCTAAAGCGCACACATGGTGCTTGGGCTCCTGCCTAAAGCGCACACATGGTGCTTGGGTCATGCTTTATCGCTGCACACACGTGGCGCTTGGACTCCTTGCTTGGGGCTGGGTACACCCCAGCGCAAACATGGCGCTTGGGCTGCGCTGAAGTCTTGCCTCAATGGTGGCCACACCCCTGCGCACAAGTGGCTCTTGGGTCCTGCCTCTGTGCTACGCCCACATGGCACTTGGGCTACCTACATGGTGGCTTGGCACACCCCAGTACACGCATGACGCTTGGGCATGCAAAGACCCAACTATCCTTGAGCTCTGCATGTTACAGAATCTAAAATAACTTTGAGTTGTTAACTGTGCAAGATTCAAAATAGATTTTAGTCCTGCTAGTATCAGTACCCAACTTTTTTAAAAAATAAAAGATGAATGCACAGTGTAGCACAGGATACTTAACTAGTGTGTGTGTATTGTGCCTGGACGATTTTGATTTTGATTTGGATTCAGCCCTTTCAGACCGTAATCAATTACGGAACAAAAATAGGCCGAAGATTCAAGAAATTAATTTTACAGATAGTCCACATGTGGTCAGCTTAGATCCATTATAGCCCACCGACCCAGAGATCATAAAAACTTTGGCCCATATTAAATCATTTATTTTCTATGAGACTTGCTCGGTCCCTCTAACTTGCGAAAGAGCAATACGACGAGTGTTTTTGCAAGTTACCGCATTGAATTTTTTTTTTATTTTTTTTGGGTAAAATAACAAAAATAATTTGAAAATTAGCATAACTGAAAATATCATAATTGATATTTGTGATGCATTAGTCGAAGATGTTATCCGCAGACTCTATTTTGTTTTATAAAAAAAACCTACCACAATTACATGTACGACATGTGGGATACATAATTAACTTTTATTATTTAATATTAGGTAGATTAAAAATTAAATTTTATAATTTGTTTCGATTTATTTTCTATTAAATTATTTTAATATTATAATTCGAGTTGTGGGTTTGACAAGTTATTTTAAATTAACTCGAGTTATTTTTTTGGGTCTTATTTTTTAATTATTTTATTTTTAATTTTATCCTTTAATGTATATTGGGTTATTTGAGAAATGCACTTCATATTTTATTTTGATTTTCTTTATATAAAGTTATTATAGTCTTATGATTTACGTCATGTATTTAACATATTAAGTCATAATGATATGAGTCGATTTAATATAACCTCAAATTTATTTATTTTTATTATTTTTTATATAAATATATTAAAATCAAGAAAAATAAATAAAAATAATTTAATAATTTTTTTGCAAGATAAACAATATTTTAAAAAAATACGTAGAAGCAAGAGCAACATTAATTTCACGAGATTTTTCATGAAAAGAAGCGTGGCGTGTAGTGTTTGTGAAGGATTCAGTCAGCAGGAACCCAAATTCATTGAACCATTGGACGTAAATATGATGTTTTGTCCAAGGGGAAAATTAATACCAAGCAATCATCAGTTCAATATTTTTCCCTTGATTTCAACCCAGATGAAATGGCAATTTTGGTGAGAATATTCATGCCTTTATGACTTTGCCAAGATGAAATGGCAATTTCTACGTTCTAATCAAATGCAATTGTATAAACTCCGTTTGATCATTAATTTGTCTTTGATTGTTTCACGCCATAATAGACTGGAAAAACAGAGTGCGGTCGCATCTCATTCATGAATCTGAGTACAATCTCGACAAATACGTCCAAGCAGCGAGGTGAATCAGCACAATCTCCTGCAAGGATAATAATTGACAGCCCTGATTCTTGACCAAAAAAAAAAAAAAACATGAGATGTTGATGGTACTGTTGTGATTGGACACAAGGAACCTCTCTTCGCTTCTACGAAGAAGATGAAATTGATGATCTGTCCTCCTCCTTTCTTTTATAATGGACAGCATAGTTATAAAATCTTATTGGGAAACTAGGGACAACTAACCGGATCAATTCAGTGGAATACAATTTACAATTTACAAGTTCTAATTTTTTTTCCCTTTTTGTGCAGTAAAAAACAGAATCAAACAATGAACAAATATAATGCAACAATCACACAAATCAACACCAAGATTTTTACGTGGAAAACCCGATGCGGGAAAAACCACGGGACCGGAGTCCACCTAAAAACTTCCACTATCACAAATAATGGGTTCACAATAGTTCTTCCTCAGATTCAACTAAGAGCTACAACATATATATCATCAAGAACAACTTATTCTCGGATTACAACAAGATTAAAGAGAGTAATGTTAGAGAAAAGCTCACAACATTGATAGCCCTGTTTTCTGTCAAAACGACCAGCTTCCACACCACCAATTTTCAATCCAACCGTTCAGAATGAAGAGGAACGTGTCTAGAAGCTGCTGTAAAAATCTCAGCCCGATCCAACGGTGAACGAACTGGAAATCAAAGAAAGAAGACAGACGCTCTGCGCCTTCTCTTTCTTTCTCACGTTTTCTCTCCTCTGTTTCTCTCTTTCAAATCTGTTCTCTCTCTGCGTCTAGAGTAGCCGACCCACATTAATTTAAATTCCAAGAGACAGCATGTCTCTTGACAATTAATGTGGTGGTCCCACCATTACATGGTGCGGGACCACACACAACAAATCTTAACTCAGTTGTTTTATTCGATGACCTGTTAACTCGGAGTTCAGCCGGGGCTAAGTTTGGTTCTGAATTGTTGAAGAAGTTGATTGATCAAACTTTAGTGATTTGATGAGAATTTGCGACCTAAGCAATCTAGTGAATGTTTTATTAAATTTATATATATATATATATATATATATATATATATATATATATATATATATATATATATATAACGTGTTTTTAATTATTATTATTTTAGAAAACAATATCATTTTAAATAAAAAATTAAAAAAAGCTCAATCTGAGTTCCAACGTTTCCTTATAAAAACACCCTTACCTTTCGTTGTGTGTATACACGTACAAAAATTGTAGCATTGCTCTATATAGGGACAGAATCTCTATATTGTGTAGGCAATACATAGAGCAAATATAGAAAGAAAGTAAGAAACAAAGAATTAGAGAGATGATTTTTAATATTTTAGCTGACAAGCCTCATGCGGTTTGCATTCCCAGCCCAGCTCAGAGCCACATTAAGTCAATGCTTAAGCTATCAAAATTACTACATTACAAAGGTTTTCACATAACCTTTGTCAACACAGAGTTTAATCATAAACGTTTGCTTAAATCTAGAGGTCCTGATGCCATGAATGGCTTGCCCGATTTTCGGTTTGAATCCATTCCAGATGGCCTCCCTCCTTCAAATGAGAATGAAATCCAAGATGTCGCTGCACTTTGTGAGGCTGCCAAGAAGAACTTATTAGCTCCGTTTAATGACCTGCTTGACAAGCTTAATGATTCAGCATCTTCTAATGTGCCCCCAGTGACTTGCATCGTCTCTGATGGTTTCATGCCCGTCGCTATCGATGCTGCTGAGATGCGCCAAATTCCGATTGCTTTGTTCTTCACCATCTCTGCTTCCAGCTTCATGGGATTTAAACATTTTCAAGCACTCCGAGAAAAAGGTCTTACACCACTGAAAGGTATGAGCAAGGAAAAAAAATGTAACTACATGTATTTTGGTTAAGATTTTCTTCTAGTTCATTGGATGGTCCGTGAACAAGGGAAAAGGTCATTTTTATTCATTTACGTAGCATTACCTTTCATCAAAAAGCTAATATATGAATTCAATTTCTTTTTTGTTGCAGATGAGAGCTTTTTAACTAATGGCTACTTGGACAAAGTTGTAGATTGGATCCCAGGAATGAGAGATATAAGGCTAAGAGACCTTCCAAGTTTTGTTCGTACAACAGATCCAAATGATTTTTTGTTTAAATACTGCTTGGAATGTACTGGGCGGGCTTCTGAAGGTTCTGCAGTTATTTTCCATACTTTTGATGTTTTGGAGCTAGAAGTTCTGAATGCCCTTTACTCTATGTTTCCTCGAGTCTATACGATCGGTCCACTTCAATTGCTTCTCAATCAGATACAAGAAGTATATCTAAGTTCTATTGGATGCAATCTTTGGAAAGAAGAAGTTGAGTGTCTCCAATGGCTTGATTCCCACAAACCCAAGTCAGTAATATATGTGAATTTTGGTAGCATAACAACCGTTACGAAGGAACAGCTCGTTGAATTTGGCATGGGACTTTCTAAAAGTGGCCATCCATTTTTATGGATAATAAGGCCTGATATGGTCACTGGCGACTCCGCGATATTGCCACCAGAATTCACTGAAGAAACCAAGGAAAGAAGCTTTATTTGTAGTTGGTGTCCGCAAGAGGAAGTCCTCAACCACCCATCAATAGGAGGTTTCCTAACACATAGTGGATGGGGTTCAACAATTGAGAGCATTTCTTCTGGCGTGCCTATGCTTTGTTGGCCATTCTTTGCTGATCAGCAAACAAACTGTAGGTACACATGCTCTGAGTGGGGAATTGGAATGGAGATTGATAACAATGTCAAAAGAGATAAAGTGGAGAAGCTTGTGAGAGAGTTGATGGAGGGAGAGAAAGGTAAGAGCATGAAGAAGAAAGCCATGGAGTGGAAAAAACTAGCAGAGGAGGCCAATGGTCCAAGTGGTTCATCGTCTATGAATTTAGACAAATTGGTGAAGGAAGTGCTTTTGTCGTGAAAAAATAATACTGCATGCTAAACTAAAGACAGTTAAAGCAGAAGACGAATGTATTGTTCTCAAGGTGACATGGTGGTTTCATTGTAATGAAGTGCTTTTTTTTTTCCACCTTTTTGTGTGAAGAAAGGGGCTGAAAGCCCTCAAAAGAAATTACAATAGGTGAGGAGAGGAAAGGCAGAACCAATGAGATCACGGTACAATACAGGGAGCAATATATTGTTGAGGTAAACTCGTATATGAGTTGTGAAAACATATCAAGAACTAGCTGTGTAGCTGCTCTTTGCTCGACAGGCAATATTTTCATCCATTTACTTTTAGATTCACCCCCTTTTTAATGGCTGAGGATTGAGAAATTATTATAATTTTATTTTATTATAGTAAAAACTAAAAGAGCCACATGTTTTCCTTTAGCAATTTTCGATGTTCATTACTGCTCATCCTCTTGTACCTTGGATTTCAACAGTATATTTTTTTTTATAAATTTTTAATCTAATCATCAAACTTTTATTATATATAATTAAGTTTTTCGAGTTCAAACTCGAACCTTAAAATATGAGTAAAATAATATAAATAACAAAAACACAATGCCTTATTTTTTAATATTCTTTTCCAAGACAAAATGACAATTTCTACATTCTTATCAAATACAATTATATTCTTTGATTGTTTCACATCATAAAAGACTGGAAGAACAGTGTGCCGTAGCATCTCATTCATGAATTTGACAATCTTGACATATACGTTCAACCACCCACTGAATTTGTGTCTTGTTTTTTATTTTAAAAAAATTAAATTAATATTTTTTAGTATTTTTAAATTATTTTGATATATTAATTTGAAAGATAATTTTTAAAAAATAAAAAAATATATTATTTTAATATATTTTTAAATAAAAAATACTTTAAAAAATAACCACTATCATATTCTTAAATAAACACATCCTCTTGCAAAGTTAATAATTGACAGTCCTGATTCTTGAAAAAAAAAAAACTTTGAGAGAATACATTTTTATAAAGTCAAGAAAGTAGAAAAAATCACAAGAGAAGAAAGATCGGATTTTAGGCTAGATTCGGGGTATGTTGAAAGGGAATAAGCGGGGTAGAGAAATTGGTTATCTCATCAGGGAAGAACTACACGAAACCCACATCAAAGAAGCATTAACTTCAACATTCTCATCACAAGAAGAGATGAGCAAGAATATACATTGTATTTAACTCACTTCAGGAAGATTTTTAAGGGTGTATTCTAGGTATTTTGGATCAAAATGAGTTGAAAATGAGTTTTTTGATAAAAAAAAAAAACATTGTTTTTCTAGCCACACTAGTGGTCTGATTCTAGGTATAGACAACGCATCATTTTTTTTGTGTGTGAGGCAATTGGGGCGGACGATGCGTCGTCCGCCCCATTAACTAAAACAATATTTAAGCCCCCGTGCGGCTTCTTTATGGGTAGGCCAAGCGCTAGGCCTGGCTCTCTAAGCCCAGCAATGCCTTGTCTCATTCATTTAAAAAAAATGGTTTTTTTATTAATATCTTTTTTTTATGTCTTTTGTAAAATATTTTCTAAATATATGTTTTAATTAATACCTCTTATCTATGATTTTTTTTTTTGTCTTATTTAGCCTTTTTGAAATAGCAATTATGTTTTAATTATATTAGGTGTTTTATTTTTTAAAAAGGTTAGTATAATTCTCATATGTAATGTTTTTTTATATATATAGATTCAATATGTATTTTTTATACTACTTTTAATATATGCAGCATTTCATATTATTTTTTTCTTTTATTTTTTTCAATAAATTTTATGAGTGTCAATTTTTATTACAAATTAATTTTTATAAACAAATTTATTAAACACAACCAGATAAATAACCCAATTGTGATATTAAATATCTTGATTTATATTGGTCTCTCAAATTTTTTGAATTACATTTTTATTTATCGTTCATGATTTTTTTGTACAATTTATTTACAAAATGGTTCATAATTTATTTGATTTGATGCATGCATAAGTTTTTTTATTTACATTTATTACCTTTTTAATGTAAAAAAAATACGGTAAAAAATTTTACATATTTAATTTTTTATCATGTATTGGTGTTTTCAATTTAATCTTTATTCTTAAGATTTCTTAGTGTTTTTGCTTAACTCTTTTATAAAGTTTTATTATTTGTAATTTCACACCTCAATCAAGTTCCAAGTTGATAGTGTATTGCATTTAAACAGTATTATCAAACAACACCTCGAATGTAATATTCCAGGAATGAAAGACATAAGGTTAAGGGATCTTCCAAGTTTTGTTCGGGCAACAGATCCAAATGATTGCTTGTTTAACTTGTGCTTGGAATGTGCAGAGAGAGCTTCTGAAGGGATTTTCCTTACTTTTGATGCTTCGGAGCAAGAGAAGTCCTTCACTCTATGTTTCCTCATGCCTACAAGATGGGTTCACTTCAATTACTTCTCAATGAAATGCAAGAAGATGATTTGAATTCAATTGGATGTAATCTATGGAAAGAAGAAGCCGAGTGCCTCCAATTAATGGCCGGACTCCAAGACGCCCAACTCAGTAATTTATGTGAATTTTGGCAGCTTAGCGGACGCTACAAAGCAGCGGCTCATTGAATTTGGAATGGGAATTGATAAAAGTGGTCACCCATTTCTATGGATAATAAGGTCTGACATGATGATCAATGGCGACTCCTCAATATTGCCACCATAATTAGAACGGGAGGCAACAGGTCTAATAGGCTCATCATTATGAATTTAATATATTTTTAAATAAAAAATACTTTAAAAAATAACAGTTATTATATTCTTAAATAAACACAGCCTCTTGCAAAGTAAATAATTGACAGCCCTGATTCTTGAAAAAAAAAAAAAACTTTGAGAGAATACATTTTTATAAAGTCAAGAAAGTAGAAAAAATCACAAGAGAAGAAAGATCGGATTTTAGGCTAGATTCGGGGTATGTTGAAAGGGAATAAGCGGGGTAGAGAAATTGGTTATCTCATCAGGGAAGAACTACACGAAACCCACATCAAAGAAGCATTAACTTCAACATTCTCATCACAAGAAGAGATGAGCAAGAATATACATTGTATTTAACTCACTTCAGGAAAATAGTTGAAATTCGTAAATGTCTATTATGGGTGCTTAATGTTGACTGTCTGATGACTAGACATGAACCTCTATTCACTTCACTTTTAGGAAGAAAATGAAAGGTATGTTTTGAGATTATGATAATGGTGATGGTTTAAAATAATTTTTATTTAGAAATGTATTAAAATAAAATTATTTTATTTTTTAAAAATTATTTTTAACATCATTATATCAAAATAATCTAAAAACATAATTTTTTTTTATTTTAAGCAAAAAACACTTAAAATTTTTAGAAACACGATTTGCACCGCTTTTTAAACCCACCCAAAATTGTTCTGTCCTCCTTCGTTTCTTTTATAATAGACAGCATAGTTATAAAATCTTAACTCAGTGGTTTCATTCTATATGATCCGTTAACTTGGAGTTCAGCCCTAGCTTAGTTTGGTTTTGAATGGTTGAAGAAGTTGACCGATGAAACTTGAGTGATTTGATGAGAATTTGCGACCTAAGCAATCTAGTCAATGTTTTATTAAATTTATATAAAAAAAAACGTAGTTTTAATTTATATCAAGAACTAGCTGTGTAGCTGCTCTTTGCTCGACAGGCAATATTTTCATCAATTTACTTTTAGATTCACCCCCTTTAAATGGCTGAAGATTGAGAAATTATTATAATTTTATTTTATTATAGTAAAAACTAAAAGAGCCAAGGTTTTCCTTTAGCAATTTTCGATGTTCATTACTGCTCATCCGCTTATACCTGGATTTCAACAGTGTATTTTTTTATAAGTTTTTAATTTCATCATCAAACTTTTATTCTATATAATTAAGTTCGAACCGAGACAAAGAATTAAAGTTTAAAATATGAGTAAAATAAAATAAATAACAAAAACACAATGCCTTTCATTGTGTGTGCCTGTCTGTATATGTATATATTGAACTAATGATTGCTTAGTCTTATTTTTCCCGAAGGACAAAACATCATATTTACGTCCATATGGTTCAATGAATTTGGGTTCCAGCTGACTGAATCCCTTACAATCACTACACGCCACGCTTCTTTTCATGAAAAATCTCGCCTAACAAGTCAAAGGTTGAATAACTTAACTATCATTTATGGGATATGACAAATTTAAAGAATGATGTAGAAAAACTAATTTTGTGGAGAAAAAAGATGAAATATCTTTATTGATGGCTTGTCATCCAATAAGAAAAATCACAAAAATTTTATGGTATTTAGATACAGAATATAGCAATTATATGAATGTAGATAAATTAATATTCTCTGAATTAGATGAATCTTATCAAGATTTTGTACCTCTACTTGGCTGCTATTTTATATATAGTCTTGTTGATAAGAAAATGTATCCATATTGTAAAGTGTGAGCTTCACTTTGACAGACGATATATAGTGGCAAAACAATTACTCTAAAGAAAGAGTTAGAGAAAGACGGAAAGAGCTAGAGACATGTTTCGCAAAATCTTAGCTGACAAGCCTCATGTAATCTGTATTCCCTGTCCAGCTCAAAGCCATGTAAAGGCAATGCTTAAACTAGCAAAACTACTGCATTACCGAGGTTTTCGCATAACCTTTGTGAACACAGAGTTCAACCATAGACGCATGCTTAAATCTAGAGGTCCTTATTCCCTGAATGGCTTGCCCGACTTTCGGTTCGAATCTATCCCAGATGGCCTCCCTCCTTCAGATGAGAAAGCTACCCAAGATGTACAAGCAATTTTTGAGGCTTGCAAGAAGAACTTGCTAGCTCCATTTAATGAATTGCTTGCCAAGCTCAATGATACAGCATCTTCTGATGTTCCTCAAGTGACTTGCATTGTATCTGATGGATTTGTGCCAGCTGCCATCACTGCTGCTCAGAGGCATGGAATTCCTGTTGCCTTGTTCTTTTCTATCTCTGCTTGCACTTTCATGGGGCTTAAGCAATATAAAGAGCTCAAAGAAAGAGGACTGTTTCCATTAAAAGGTAAGTACAAGAATTGGAATTGAAATCACAACTTCATTATGATTTTCTCTTATTTCATTTGGGCATTAGATAAATATCCTAGTAGTTCATGTGCTGCATCATCGTAGCCGTCATCCATGGAAATAAATAGATTGCTACATGAACTGAGTTCATATGGACTAAAACTTTCTGATTGAATGGTACAATATCCTGGTAGTTTATGCTAGATCATGGTATAGTACATGTACCAGATCCGTGGTTATAATTCCAGAGTAGCCCTTCGACTGCGTAACCTGAAATTTGATTTCAAGCTAGGGAACCTTTCTTCTCTTCTGATTTTACGCTCATTCCTCTTCTGCTGTTGTCTTCATTTACTATCCCATATATAACTGGTGTGCTACATATGCAATTAATTTTTGTTCGCAGACGAGAGCTTTTTAACAAATGGCTATTTGGATGAAGTACTAGACTGGATTCCTGGAATGAAAGATATACGATTGAGGGATCTTCCAAGTTTTCTTCGTACAACAGATCCAGATGATTATTTTTTCAACTTCTGCATGGAATGTGCTGAGAGAGCTTCTGAAGGTTCTGCAGTGATTTTCCATACTTTTGATGCTTTGGAGAAAGAAGTCTTGAGTGCTCTTTACTCAATGTTTCCTCGTGTCTACACGATCGGTCCACTTCAATTACTTCTCAATCAAATGAAAGAAGATGATCTAGATTCTATTGGATATAATCTATGGAAAGAAGAGGTTGAGTGTCTCCAATGGCTTGATTCCAAGAAACCAAACTCAGTAATTTATGTGAACTTTGGTAGCATAGCTGTCGCTACAAAGCAGCAGCTGATTGAATTGGGAATGGGACTTGCAAAAAGTGGTCACCCATTTTTATGGATATTAAGGCCTGACATGGTCACAGGCGACTCCGCCATATTGCCACCGGAATTTACTGACGAGACTAAAGACAGAGGATTTATTTCTAGCTGGTGTCCACAAGAGGAAGTTCTCAACCACCCATCAATAGGAGGTTTCCTAACACATAGTGGATGGAATTCAACAGCTGAGAGCATTTCTTCTGGGGTGCCCATGCTTTGTTTGCCGTTCTTTGGTGATCAACAAACAAACTGTAGGTACACTTGCAATGAGTGGGGCATTGGAATGGAGATTGATAGCAATGCGGAAAGAGATAAAGTGGAGAAGCTTGTGCGAGAGTTGATGGAAGGAGAGAAAGGCAGGAAGGTAAAGAAAAAGTCATGCAGTGGAAAATATTAGCAGAGGAAGCTGCTGGTCCAAGTGGCTCATCATCCATGAATTTAGACGAGTTGGTGAAGGCAGTGCTTTTGCCATGAAAAAAATATAAATTCCAAGGCCTAGAGCATTCCCTGTAGAAATTCATAATAGAAGAGAAACTAACACACAATGCAATTGAATTGAAGTACTGTTGAAATCTTCGTCCTTGCTCGTTTCTCCCCTCGCATGGGTTGTGAGACTTTTCTCACATATCTTGCGGGAAGCTAATCACATGGCTGATAGAAAAATAAGAGGATGTCTTTTCTCACATTCTATAGCGAATCACTTTGATTTATACTAAGTTAGATTTATACTTAGCCGGCTTAGCAGTTTACATATTGGCAGGTTTGAAGTTAGAATGATAAACATGGTTGGACTTGCTGTTGTGCAGCCCCCCAAACAGCTGAAAACTCTCGACACAAATAATGTATTATTTTAAATTTCTCCTCTTTGGAATGGAATTGTAAGTCAAATGAGGTGGCCTAGCTATGATTTATTTTGTATTATTTTTAAAGATTTAATTCCATTTGGAATTCAATTATTAACACTAAAAATATTGTAATTCAATTATTTTAAATTACAATATTTATAGAAATTACAACTTAAAAATGAAATTGACAAAATATAAAATGAACCCGTTAAACAATCCATTATTTAAGGTACAAATAATTCGACATAAGTTTCAACAATTTACAAAAAAATATAATTTTACAAAATCTAAAACAAATTATAACATGTACAAATCATAAATCCATACAACATTTGTTTGAGAAAAAAATAATAAAACAAGTAAACACCTAAACAAAATACATACACTACAAAAATATGCAAAAAAATTAACATTTTAAAATTGTGTTCAAATTTAAAAAAAAAAACAAGAAGAAGGTAGATTTGCTTACATAAGGTGAAGAATCTTCAATAAAATTTCAATAAGAACACGAATGTTGACAAACCGAGTGTTGTGGTGGCTGGAAAAGTTGTGGAAGGTTGAGTTGTGTTGAGATTGAGGGGGTGGGGTTAGCTATTTTGTTGCATAGAAAAATTTTACAAGGAAGAAGTAGAAATGAGGGAGGGGAAGAGGAGGGTCGAGCGTCACGTCATATATTAAATATTACGATGGATTTAGCGACGAAATTATTCCAATGGTGACTCCATCGACAATTCTATCGGTATCAATATTACGTCACTGTACAATTTACCTTTTTGAATAATACTATAATATCATCTATAATGTTATTGATATATATATATCAACGAACAAATTCTGTTGGCATATTCACGAATGAATTGTACTGTCAGTATATTTTCGTCAGTAATTGTTGTTGTTACCCATTTTTGGGTTCCCACAAAACAAAAAAAAATAAAAATAAGAAAATACAAAAAAATATTTCAAAAAATATTCGAAAGAAATAAAAAAATAATAGGAGTGAGAAAAGGATGCTGAAATGCTAAAAAAAGGACAGAAATTGGTTAAGGAGGTTCAAAAATACAAGAATTAAAATTTTGATAGTATATTTTTGACTGATGAGAGCCCTAGGGATAAGAAAAATTCAATTTGAGAAAGCAAAGTCCAAAATCAGATGTTTATGGACTCAATTAAATTTTATCCAAGGTTTAATTGAATTTATGGAGGGTTTGATTGCAAGAACATTGATTTTTAAGTCAATTTAGGCTTTTATTGGAAGAAATTAAAGTTCTGGGGTCCAATTATAATTTTGAAGAGTTGATTTGGTCAAATCAAGAGCTTAATTGCATAATTATTGAAGTTTGATGGCCAATTAGGGACTTAATTGAAACAATCTGAAACCAAGGACCAAACCAGAAAATCGCTAAGATCAAGGGATCCAATTACGATTCATCCGGGGGCTTGATTACAAAATTGTCAAAACAGACAAGGACCGAATCGAAAATATTCATTTGAAATTTTGAAACGGCGTCGTTTCCTTAAAGAGCACTATTCATTGTCTCCTTCAAAGAAAGCCGTTTTCAGCAGTAAAACAGGGATACGTTTTGCAGCAAATTGCTCCAATTATGGGGCACGTTTTATGGCTGCTATCCCGCTATATGCAGATTACAAGCCGGCCGTTACCAGCACAAGGCTGTCTCTGGCCTATAAAAGAAGGAGAAGAAGATAGAAAAAAGGAGGAGAAGGGGGAGAAAAAGACGACATAGAGAGGGAAAGAAAAAAGAACCAGGGGCAGCAACACAGGAGAAAAAGGGACGAGACAATGAGGAGAAAGAACAGTGTAAGAGAGGAAAGAAAACCAAGAGAGGGAGAACGTAAGGAACAGAGGAGGAGGAGAGGAGATAACACAGTGGGAATACAGGAGATTGAAACGCAAAGGAAGGCTGAACGAGAGGACAAAAACAGAAGAGCAAGGAGAAACTGAGCGGCGAAGCAAAGCTCACAGACAGCAGGGGAGGTCAGCACCACCACCGGTTTCCTTTCTCCAGAACCAGGTATGCTCATATCCTTTCTTCGCAAAAATTGATGCATGTTGGTCTAGAGAAACAAAACGAAACAGAAGACGAATGAAAGCCTAAAGACCCCCATTTTTTGCATTCTGTAACCAAGGGGTCTTCGTTTTTGCTATCTGCAAAAACGAAGACTGAACAGTGCGAAGGTAATTTAATTACCTTCGCACTGTTCCATGCACGCGTAAAATTTTACGCGTGCATGGCTTGGTTGGGTCACTGGCTTGGGCCAGTGACCAGGTGGCTGGGTCCAGTCCAGCCACATGGGCGGGTTGGGCGCAGCCCAAAAAAAATCTTCAAAAAAATTCTTTTCAAAAAATCTGTGATTTTCCGCAAATAGTTTACTACATTTTGATCAATATTGGTTTGTATTTTTATACGTAAAGATACAAACCGTATTAAAATACATGGTTTTCGTAAAAAAAATGTTTTGTTTACATGCATACGACCAAGTCTCTCAAAAATAAAATAAAAAAATCATATTGTATTTTCATACAATAAAGAAAAATTCAAAAAATATGTATTAGCATGCATTTTGGCTTTAATAACCAGTTTATTAAAGCCACGAGAACTAGGCCAATATTTCAAAAATTCCAAAAAAAATTATTTTGTCTAGGGTACGACCTTATACGTAAGACGTGTTCCGGATATTAAATTCTTTTGTTGGTGTTAGAATGGTTAGGTTTTACCCTATAAGATAAGGATCTCTTTACCGAAGAAGACTTTTCTTAAACCTAAAAAGCACGACAAGACCTTAGATTTTATCAGACAATAAAACAATGCAGCTTACCTTAAGTAGAGCGCATTTGAGGTGCTAATACCTTTTCTTTACGCAAACAGTCCCCGTATCCAATCTCTAAGACCAGTTAGGGTTCCTAGTAACCAAAATATTAGGTGGCGACTCCCATTCTATTTTTCCACTAATAAAAGACCAGAGTTCTTTGTCTCCTCACATTTATCATATTTTTAGATAATACAAATATTAAAATGGAATTTTCGTCAACACGTGCAATAACTGTGTCGGTAAAAACTTACACGTAATCGCATTCTTTCTCACAGGAGAAACAATCATGCTCTCCCTTCGCCTCAGCTATCATCTGCCACCTTTTGCTGGGAAAGTGACCTTCGAGTCGCAACAAAATACGGGTCACTTTTACATATGGAAGAATAACTCATAATATTGTATTTGTTGTCCTATCTTTACAAATTCTTGCTTTAAAAAATCAGGAAGTTCATGAATCTGTTCCTTTCCCTTTTTACTTGGACAATCTATAATATACACTGCTCGCTTATGGACCACAAAGGCTCCCCTGCTCCTGACAGGGTTTAAAAAAATCAATCTGGAATTAATGTTTTTCTTTTTAAAAAAAAAGTTTCTTTTTAATTACTTTTAAAAAAATTGATACTGACGCCATTTTAGATTGAGTTTAATAAGAATCTACAGCTTTGAATAATCATCATGGTGAATATAATACAATAATGTATTATAGTACAGGTTTAATACAGCTTGGGGATCTACTGCAATGTAAATGATTGTTTTGCTCCATGATAAATAAATAAATAAATAAAAACTAAAAGTCATTGGTATTTCCTAAATATATTTCTCTGTTTATTGTGAAATGACATTTTTATCATTGAACAAAAAATTTAAGAAGCTTGTAATTGAAAGTCATGGATTGGTTAATTAAGATTTTTAAGGGTGTATTCTAGGTATTTTGGATCAAAATGAGTTGAAAATGAGTTTTTTGATAAAAAAAAAAAACATTGTTTTTCTAGCCACACTAGTGGTCTGATTCTAGGTATAGACAACGCATCATTTTTTTTTGTGTGCAGGCAATTGGGGCGGACGATGCGTCGTCCGCCCCATTAACTAAAACAATATTTAAGCCCCGTGCGGCTTCTTTATGGGTAGGCCAAGCGCTAGGCCGGCTCTCTAAGCCCAAGCAATGCCTTGTCTCATTCATTTAAAAAAAATGGTTTTTTTATTAATATCTTTTTTTTATGTCTTTTGTAAAATATTTTCTAAATATATGTTTTAATTAATACCTCTTATCTATGATTTTTTTTTTGTCTTATTTAGCCTTTTTGAAATAGCAATTATGTTTTAATTATATTAGGTGTTTTATTTTTTAAAAAGGTTAGTATAATTCTCATATGTAATGTTTTTTTATATATATAGATTCAATATGTATTTTTTATACTACTTTTAATATATGCAGCATTTCATATTATTTTTTTCTTTTATTTTTTTCAATAAATTTTATGAGTGTCAATTTTTATTACAAATTAATTTTTATAAACAAATTTATTAAACACAACCAGATAAATAACCCAATTGTGATATTAAATATCTTGATTTATATTGGTCTCTCAAATTTTTTGAATTACATTTTTATTTATCGTTCATGATTTTTTTGTACAATTTATTTACAAAATGGTTCATAATTTATTTGATTTGATGCATGCATAAGTTTTTTTATTTACATTTATTACCTTTTTAATGTAAAAAAAATACGGTAAAAAATTTTACATATTTAATTTTTTATCATGTATTGGTGTTTTCAATTTAATCTTTATTCTTAAGATTTCTTAGTGTTTTTGCTTAACTCTTTTATAAAGTTTTATTATTTGTAATTTCACACCTCAATCAAGTTCCAAGTTGATAGTGTATTGCATTTAAACAGTATTATCAAACAACACCTCGAATGTAATATTCCAGGAATGAAAGACATAAGGTTAAGGGATCTTCCAAGTTTTGTTCGGGCAACAGATCCAAATGATTGCTTGTTTAACTTGTGCTTGGAATGTGCAGAGAGAGCTTCTGAAGGGATTTTCCTTACTTTTGATGCTTCGGAGCAAGAGAAGTCCTTCACTCTATGTTTCCTCATGCCTACAAGATGGGTTCACTTCAATTACTTCTCAATGAAATGCAAGAAGATGATTTGAATTCAATTGGATGTAATCTATGGAAAGAAGAAGCCGAGTGCCTCCAATTAATGGCCGGACTCCAAGACGCCCAACTCAGTAATTTATGTGAATTTTGGCAGCTTAGCGGACGCTACAAAGCAGCGGCTCATTGAATTTGGAATGGGAATTGATAAAAGTGGTCACCCATTTCTATGGATAATAAGGTCTGACATGATGATCAATGGCGACTCCTCAATATTGCCACCATAATTAGAACGGGAGGCAACAGGTCTAATAGGCTCATCATTATGAATTTAATATATTTTTAAATAAAAAATACTTTAAAAAATAACAGTTATTATATTCTTAAATAAACACAGCCTCTTGCAAAGTAAATAATTGACAGCCCTGATTCTTGAAAAAAAAAAAAAAAAACTTTGAGAGAATACATTTTTATAAAGTCAAGAAAGTAGAAAAAATCACAAGAGAAGAAAGATCGGATTTTAGGCTAGATTCGGGGTATGTTGAAAGGGAATAAGCGGGGTAGAGAAATTGGTTATCTCATCAGGGAAGAACTACACGAAACCCACATCAAAGAAGCATTAACTTCAACATTCTCATCACAAGAAGAGATGAGCAAGAATATACATTGTATTTAACTCACTTCAGGAAAATAGTTGAAATTCGTAAATGTCTATTATGGGTGCTTAATGTTGACTGTCTGATGACTAGACATGAACCTCTATTCACTTCACTTTTAGGAAGAAAATGAAAGGTATGTTTTGAGATTATGATAATGGTGATGGTTTAAAATAATTTTTATTTAGAAATGTATTAAAATAAAATTATTTTATTTTTTAAAAATTATTTTTAACATCATTATATCAAAATAATCTAAAAACATAATTTTTTTTTATTTTAAGCAAAAAACACTTAAAATTTTTAGAAACACGATTTGCACCGCTTTTTAAACCCACCCAAAATTGTTCTGTCCTCCTTCGTTTCTTTTATAATAGACAGCATAGTTATAAAATCTTAACTCAGTGGTTTCATTCTATATGATCCGTTAACTTGGAGTTCAGCCCTAGCTTAGTTTGGTTTTGAATGGTTGAAGAAGTTGACCGATGAAACTTGAGTGATTTGATGAGAATTTGCGACCTAAGCAATCTAGTCAATGTTTTATTAAATTTATATAAAAAAAAACGTAGTTTTAATTTATATCAAGAACTAGCTGTGTAGCTGCTCTTTGCTCGACAGGCAATATTTTCATCAATTTACTTTTAGATTCACCCCCTTTAAATGGCTGAAGATTGAGAAATTATTATAATTTTATTTTATTATAGTAAAAACTAAAAGAGCCAAGGTTTTCCTTTAGCAATTTTCGATGTTCATTACTGCTCATCCGCTTATACCTGGATTTCAACAGTGTATTTTTTTATAAGTTTTTAATTTCATCATCAAACTTTTATTCTATATAATTAAGTTCGAACCGAGACAAAGAATTAAAGTTTAAAATATGAGTAAAATAAAATAAATAACAAAAACACAATGCCTTTCATTGTGTGTGCCTGTCTGTATATGTATATATTGAACTAATGATTGCTTAGTCTTATTTTTCCCGAAGGACAAAACATCATATTTACGTCCATATGGTTCAATGAATTTGGGTTCCAGCTGACTGAATCCCTTACAATCACTACACGCCACGCTTCTTTTCATGAAAAATCTCGCCTAACAAGTCAAAGGTTGAATAACTTAACTATCATTTATGGGATATGACAAATTTAAAGAATGATGTAGAAAAACTAATTTTGTGGAGAAAAAAGATGAAATATCTTTATTGATGGCTTGTCATCCAATAAGAAAAATCACAAAAATTTTATGGTATTTAGATACAGAATATAGCAATTATATGAATGTAGATAAATTAATATTCTCTGAATTAGATGAATCTTATCAAGATTTTGTACCTCTACTTGGCTGCTATTTTATATATAGTCTTGTTGATAAGAAAATGTATCCATATTGTAAAGTGTGAGCTTCACTTTGACAGACGATATATAGTGGCAAAACAATTACTCTAAAGAAAGAGTTAGAGAAAGACGGAAAGAGCTAGAGACATGTTTCGCAAAATCTTAGCTGACAAGCCTCATGTAATCTGTATTCCCTGTCCAGCTCAAAGCCATGTAAAGGCAATGCTTAAACTAGCAAAACTACTGCATTACCGAGGTTTTCGCATAACCTTTGTGAACACAGAGTTCAACCATAGACGCATGCTTAAATCTAGAGGTCCTTATTCCCTGAATGGCTTGCCCGACTTTCGGTTCGAATCTATCCCAGATGGCCTCCCTCCTTCAGATGAGAAAGCTACCCAAGATGTACAAGCAATTTTTGAGGCTTGCAAGAAGAACTTGCTAGCTCCATTTAATGAATTGCTTGCCAAGCTCAATGATACAGCATCTTCTGATGTTCCTCAAGTGACTTGCATTGTATCTGATGGATTTGTGCCAGCTGCCATCACTGCTGCTCAGAGGCATGGAATTCCTGTTGCCTTGTTCTTTTCTATCTCTGCTTGCACTTTCATGGGGCTTAAGCAATATAAAGAGCTCAAAGAAAGAGGACTGTTTCCATTAAAAGGTAAGTACAAGAATTGGAATTGAAATCACAACTTCATTATGATTTTCTCTTATTTCATTTGGGCATTAGATAAATATCCTAGTAGTTCATGTGCTGCATCATCGTAGCCGTCATCCATGGAAATAAATAGATTGCTACATGAACTGAGTTCATATGGACTAAAACTTTCTGATTGAATGGTACAATATCCTGGTAGTTTATGCTAGATCATGGTATAGTACATGTACCAGATCCGTGGTTATAATTCCAGAGTAGCCCTTCGACTGCGTAACCTGAAATTTGATTTCAAGCTAGGGAACCTTTCTTCTCTTCTGATTTTACGCTCATTCCTCTTCTGCTGTTGTCTTCATTTACTATCCCATATATAACTGGTGTGCTACATATGCAATTAATTTTTGTTCGCAGACGAGAGCTTTTTAACAAATGGCTATTTGGATGAAGTACTAGACTGGATTCCTGGAATGAAAGATATACGATTGAGGGATCTTCCAAGTTTTCTTCGTACAACAGATCCAGATGATTATTTTTTCAACTTCTGCATGGAATGTGCTGAGAGAGCTTCTGAAGGTTCTGCAGTGATTTTCCATACTTTTGATGCTTTGGAGAAAGAAGTCTTGAGTGCTCTTTACTCAATGTTTCCTCGTGTCTACACGATCGGTCCACTTCAATTACTTCTCAATCAAATGAAAGAAGATGATCTAGATTCTATTGGATATAATCTATGGAAAGAAGAGGTTGAGTGTCTCCAATGGCTTGATTCCAAGAAACCAAACTCAGTAATTTATGTGAACTTTGGTAGCATAGCTGTCGCTACAAAGCAGCAGCTGATTGAATTGGGAATGGGACTTGCAAAAAGTGGTCACCCATTTTTATGGATATTAAGGCCTGACATGGTCACAGGCGACTCCGCCATATTGCCACCGGAATTTACTGACGAGACTAAAGACAGAGGATTTATTTCTAGCTGGTGTCCACAAGAGGAAGTTCTCAACCACCCATCAATAGGAGGTTTCCTAACACATAGTGGATGGAATTCAACAGCTGAGAGCATTTCTTCTGGGGTGCCCATGCTTTGTTTGCCGTTCTTTGGTGATCAACAAACAAACTGTAGGTACACTTGCAATGAGTGGGGCATTGGAATGGAGATTGATAGCAATGCGGAAAGAGATAAAGTGGAGAAGCTTGTGCGAGAGTTGATGGAAGGAGAGAAAGGCAGGAAGGTAAAGAAAAAAGTCATGCAGTGGAAAATATTAGCAGAGGAAGCTGCTGGTCCAAGTGGCTCATCATCCATGAATTTAGACGAGTTGGTGAAGGCAGTGCTTTTGCCATGAAAAAAATATAAATTCCAAGGCCTAGAGCATTCCCTGTAGAAATTCATAATAGAAGAGAAACTAACACACAATGCAATTGAATTGAAGTACTGTTGAAATCTTCGTCCTTGCTCGTTTCTCCCCTCGCATGGGTTGTGAGACTTTTCTCACATATCTTGCGGGAAGCTAATCACATGGCTGATAGAAAAATAAGAGGATGTCTTTTCTCACATTCTATAGCGAATCACTTTGATTTATACTAAGTTAGATTTATACTTAGCCGGCTTAGCAGTTTACATATTGGCAGGTTTGAAGTTAGAATGATAAACATGGTTGGACTTGCTGTTGTGCAGCCCCCCAAACAGCTGAAAACTCTCGACACAAATAATGTATTATTTTAAATTTCTCCTCTTTGGAATGGAATTGTAAGTCAAATGAGGTGGCCTAGCTATGATTTATTTTGTATTATTTTTAAAGATTTAATTCCATTTGGAATTCAATTATTAACACTAAAAATATTGTAATTCAATTATTTTAAATTACAATATTTATAGAAATTACAACTTAAAAATGAAATTGACAAAATATAAAATGAACCCGTTAAACAATCCATTATTTAAGGTACAAATAATTCGACATAAGTTTCAACAATTTACAAAAAAATATAATTTTACAAAATCTAAAACAAATTATAACATGTACAAATCATAAATCCATACAACATTTGTTTGAGAAAAAAATAATAAAACAAGTAAACACCTAAACAAAATACATACACTACAAAAATATGCAAAAAAATTAACATTTTAAAATTGTGTTCAAATTTAAAAAAAAAAACAAGAAGAAGGTAGATTTGCTTACATAAGGTGAAGAATCTTCAATAAAATTTCAATAAGAACACGAATGTTGACAAACCGAGTGTTGTGGTGGCTGGAAAAGTTGTGGAAGGTTGAGTTGTGTTGAGATTGAGGGGGTGGGGTTAGCTATTTTGTTGCATAGAAAAATTTTACAAGGAAGAAGTAGAAATGAGGGAGGGGAAGAGGAGGGTCGAGCGTCACGTCATATATTAAATATTACTGATGGATTTAGCGACGAAATTATTCCAATGGTGACTCCATCGACAATTCTATCGGTATCAATATTACGTCACTGTACAATTTACCTTTTTGAATAATACTATAATATCATCTATAATGTTATTGATATATATATATCAACGAACAAATTTCGTTGGCATATTCACGAATGAATTGTCTTGTCGGTATATTTTACGTCGATAATTGTTGTTGTTACCCATTTTTGGGTTCCCACAAAACAAAAAAAAATAAAAATAAGAAAATACAAAAAAATATTTCAAAAAATATTCGAAAGAAATAAAAAAATAATAGGAGTGAGAAAAGGATCTTGAAATGCTAAAAAAAGGGAGAAATTGGTTAAGGAGGTTCAAAAATACAAGAATTAAAATTTTGATAGTATATTTTTGATTGATGAGAGCCCTAGGGATAAGAAAAATTCAATTTGAGAAAGCAAAGTCCAAAATCGGATGTTTATGGACTCAATTAAATTTTATCCAAGGTTTAATTGAATTTATGGAGGGTTTGATTGCAAGAACATTGATTTTTAAGTCAATTTAGGCTTTTATTGGAAGAAATTAAAGTTCTGGGGTCCAATTATAATTTTGAAGAGTTGATTTGGTCAAATCAAGAGCTTAATTGCATAATTATTGAAGTTTGATGGCCAATTAGGGACTTAATTGAAACAATCTGAAACCAAGGACCAAACCAGAAAATCGCTAAGATCAAGGGATCCAATTACGATTCATCCGGGGGCTTGATTACAAAATTGTCAAAACAGACAAGGACCGAATCGAAAATATTCATTTGAAATTTTGAAACGGCGTCGTTTCCTTAAAGAGCACTATTCATTGTCTCCTTCAAAGAAAGCCGTTTTCAGCAGTAAAACAGGGATACGTTTTGCAGCAAATTGCTCCAATTATGGGGCACGTTTTATGGCTGCTATCCCGCTATATGCAGATTACAAGCCGGCCGTTACCAGCACAAGGCTGTCTCTGGCCTATAAAAGAAGGAGAAGAAGATAGAAAAAAGGAGGAGAAGGGGGAGAAAAAGACGACATAGAGAGGGAAAGAAAAAAGAACCAGGGGCAGCAACACAGGAGAAAAAGGGACGAGACAATGAGGAGAAAGAACAGTGTAAGAGAGGAAAGAAAACCAAGAGAGGGAGAACGTAAGGAACAGAGGAGGAGGAGAGGAGATAACACAGTGGGAATACAGGAGATTGAAACGCAAAGGAAGGCTGAACGAGAGGACAAAAACAGAAGAGCAAGGAGAAACTGAGCGGCGAAGCAAAGCTCACAGACAGCAGGGGAGGTCAGCACCACCACCGGTTTCCTTTCTCCAGAACCAGGTATGCTCATATCCTTTCTTCGCAAAAATTGATGCATGTTGGTCTAGAGAAACAAAACGAAACAGAAGACGAATGAAAGCCTAAAGACCCCCATTTTTTGCATTCTGTAACCAAGGGGTCTTCGTTTTTGCTATCTGCAAAAACGAAGACTGAACAGTGCGAAGGTAATTTAATTACCTTCGCACTGTTCCATGCACGCGTAAAATTTTACGCGTGCATGGCTTGGTTGGGTCACTGGCTTGGGCCAGTGACCAGGTGGCTGGGTCCAGTCCAGCCACATGGGCCGGGTTGGGCGCAGCCCAAAAAAATCTTCAAAAAAATTCTTTTCAAAAAATCTGTGATTTTCCGCAAATAGTTTACTACATTTTGATCAATATTGGTTTGTATTTTTATACTGTAAAGATACAAATCCGGTATTAAAATACATGGTTTTCGTAAAAAAAATGTTTTGTTTACATGCATACGACCAAGTCTCTCAAAAATAAAATAAAAAAATCATATTGTATTTTCATACAATAAAGAAAAATTCAAAAAATATGTATTAGCATGCATTTTGGCTTTAATAACCAGTTTATTAAAGCCACGAGAACTAGGCCAATATTTCAAAAATTCCAAAAAAAATTATTTTGTCTAGGGTACGACCTTATACGTAAGACGTGTTCCGGATATTAAATTCTTTTGTTGGTGTTAGAATGGTTAGGTTTTACCCTATAAGATAAGGATCTCTTTACCGAAGAAGACTTTTCTTAAACCTAAAAAGCACGACAAGACCTTAGATTTTATCGACAATAAAACAATGCGGCTTACCTTAAGTAGAGCGCATTTGAGGTGCTAATACCTTTTCTTTACGCAAACGAAGTCCCGTATCCAATCTCTAAGACCAGTTAGGGTTCCTAGTAACCAAAATATTAGGTGGCGACTCCCATTCTATTTTTCCACTAATAAAAGACCAGAGTTCTTTGTCTCCTCACATTTATCATATTTTTAGATAATACAAATATTAAAATGGAATTTTCGTCAACACGTGCAATAACTGTGTCGGTAAAAACTTACACGTAATCGCATTCTTTCTCACAGGAGAAACAATCATGCTCTCCCTTCGCCTCAGCTATCATCTGCCACCTTTTGCTGGGAAAGTGACCTTCGAGTCGCAACAAAATACGGGTCACTTTTACATATGGAAGAATAACTCATAATATTGTATTTGTTGTCCTATCTTTACAAATTCTTGCTTTAAAAAATCAGGAAGTTCATGAATCTGTTCCTTTCCCTTTTTACTTGGACAATCTATAATATACACTGCTCGCTTATGGACCACAAAGGCTCCCCTGCTCCTGACAGGGTTTAAAAAAAATCAATCTGGAATTAATGTTTTTCTTTTTAAAAAAAAGTTTCTTTTTAATTACTTTTAAAAAAATTGATACTGACGCCATTTTAGATTGAGTTTAATAAGAATCTACAGCTTTGAATAATCATCATGGTGAATATAATACAATAATGTATTATAGTACAGGTTTAATACAGCTTGGGGATCTACTGCAATGTAAATGATTGTTTTGCTCCATGATAAATAAATAAATAAATAAAAACTAAAAGTCATTGGTATTTCCTAAATATATTTCTCTGTTTATTGTGAAATGACATTTTTATCATTGAACAAAAAATTTAAGAAGCTTGTAATTGAAAGTCATGGATTGGTTAATTAAGATTTTTAAGGGTGTATTCTAGGTATTTTGGATCAAAATGAGTTGAAAATGAGTTTTTTGATAAAAAAAAAAAAACATTGTTTTTCTAGCCACACTAGTGGTCCGATTCTAGGTATAGACAACGCATCATTTTTTTTTGTGTGCAGGCAATTGGGGCGGACGATGCGTCGTCCGCCCCATTAACTAAAACAATATTTAAGCCCCCGTGCGGCTTCTTTATGGGTAGGCCAAGCGCTAGGCCTGGCTCTCTAAGCCCAGCAATGCCTTGTCTCATTCATTTAAAAAAAATGGTTTTTTTATTAATATCTTTTTTTTTATGTCTTTTGTAAAATATTTTCTAAATATATGTTTTAATTAATACCTCTTATCTATGATTTTTTTTTTGTCTTATTTAGCCTTTTTGAAATAGCAATTATGTTTTAATTATATTAGGTGTTTTATTTTTTAAAAAGGTTAGTATAATTCTCATATGTAATGTTTTTTTATATATATAGATTCAATATGTATTTTTTATACTACTTTTAATATATGCAGCATTTCATATTATTTTTTTCTTTTATTTTTTTCAATAAATTTTATGAGTGTCAATTTTTATTACAAATTAATTTTTATAAACAAATTTATTAAACACAACCGAGATAAATAACCCAATTGTGATATTAAATATCTTGATTTATATTGGTCTCTCAAATTTTTTGAATTACATTTTTATTTATCGTTCATGATTTTTTTGTACAATTTATTTACAAAATGGTTCATAATTTATTTGATTTGATGCATGCATAAGTTTTTTTATTTACATTTATTACCTTTTTAATGTAAAAAAAATACGGTAAAAAATTTTACATATTTAATTTTTTATCATGTATTGGTGTTTTCAATTTAATCTTTATTCTTAAGATTTCTTAGTGTTTTTGCTTAACTCTTTTATAAAGTTTTATTATTTGTAATTTCACACCTCAATCAAGTTCCAAGTTGATAGTGTATTGCATTTAAACAGTATTATCAAACAACACCTCGAATGTAATATTCCAGGAATGAAAGACATAAGGTTAAGGGATCTTCCAAGTTTTGTTCGGGCAACAGATCCAAATGATTGCTTGTTTAACTTGTGCTTGGAATGTGCAGAGAGAGCTTCTGAAGGGATTTTCCTTACTTTTGATGCTTCGGAGCAAGAGAAGTCCTTCACTCTATGTTTCCTCATGCCTACAAGATGGGTTCACTTCAATTACTTCTCAATGAAATGCAAGAAGATGATTTGAATTCAATTGGATGTAATCTATGGAAAGAAGAAGCCGAGTGCCTCCAATTAATGGCCGGACTCCAAGACGCCCAACTCAGTAATTTATGTGAATTTTGGCAGCTTAGCGGACGCTACAAAGCAGCGGCTCATTGAATTTGGAATGGGAATTGATAAAAGTGGTCACCCATTTCTATGGATAATAAGGTCTGACATGATGATCAATGGCGACTCCTCAATATTGCCACCATAATTAGAACGGGAGGCAACAGGTCTAATAGGCTCATCATTATGAATTTAATATATTTTTAAATAAAAAATACTTTAAAAAATAACAGTTATTATATTCTTAAATAAACACAGCCTCTTGCAAAGTAAATAATTGACAGCCCTGATTCTTGAAAAAAAAAAAAAAAACTTTGAGAGAATACATTTTTATAAAGTCAAGAAAGTAGAAAAAATCACAAGAGAAGAAAGATCGGATTTTAGGCTAGATTCGGGGTATGTTGAAAGGGAATAAGCGGGGTAGAGAAATTGGTTATCTCATCAGGGAAGAACTACACGAAACCCACATCAAAGAAGCATTAACTTCAACATTCTCATCACAAGAAGAGATGAGCAAGAATATACATTGTATTTAACTCACTTCAGGAAAATAGTTGAAATTCGTAAATGTCTATTATGGGTGCTTAATGTTGACTGTCTGATGACTAGACATGAACCTCTATTCACTTCACTTTTAGGAAGAAAATGAAAGGTATGTTTTGAGATTATGATAATGGTGATGGTTTAAAATAATTTTTATTTAGAAATGTATTAAAATAAAATTATTTTATTTTTTAAAAATTATTTTTAACATCATTATATCAAAATAATCTAAAAACATAATTTTTTTTTATTTTAAGCAAAAAACACTTAAAATTTTTAGAAACACGATTTGCACCGCTTTTTAAACCCACCCAAAATTGTTCTGTCCTCCTTCGTTTCTTTTATAATAGACAGCATAGTTATAAAATCTTAACTCAGTGGTTTCATTCTATATGATCCGTTAACTTGGAGTTCAGCCCTAGCTTAGTTTGGTTTTGAATGGTTGAAGAAGTTGACCGATGAAACTTGAGTGATTTGATGAGAATTTGCGACCTAAGCAATCTAGTCAATGTTTTATTAAATTTATATAAAAAAAAAACGTAGTTTTAATTTATATCAAGAACTAGCTGTGTAGCTGCTCTTTGCTCGACAGGCAATATTTTCATCAATTTACTTTTAGATTCACCCCCTTTAAATGGCTGAAGATTGAGAAATTATTATAATTTTATTTTATTATAGTAAAAACTAAAAGAGCCAAGGTTTTCCTTTAGCAATTTTCGATGTTCATTACTGCTCATCCGCTTATACCTGGATTTCAACAGTGTATTTTTTTATAAGTTTTTAATTTCATCATCAAACTTTTATTCTATATAATTAAGTTCGAACCGAGACAAAGAATTAAAGTTTAAAATATGAGTAAAATAAAATAAATAACAAAAACACAATGCCTTTCATTGTGTGTGCCTGTCTGTATATGTATATATTGAACTAATGATTGCTTAGTCTTATTTTTCCCGAAGGACAAAACATCATATTTACGTCCATATGGTTCAATGAATTTGGGTTCCAGCTGACTGAATCCCTTACAATCACTACACGCCACGCTTCTTTTCATGAAAAATCTCGCCTAACAAGTCAAAGGTTGAATAACTTAACTATCATTTATGGGATATGACAAATTTAAAGAATGATGTAGAAAAACTAATTTTGTGGAGAAAAAAGATGAAATATCTTTATTGATGGCTTGTCATCCAATAAGAAAAATCACAAAAATTTTATGGTATTTAGATACAGAATATAGCAATTATATGAATGTAGATAAATTAATATTCTCTGAATTAGATGAATCTTATCAAGATTTTGTACCTCTACTTGGCTGCTATTTTATATATAGTCTTGTTGATAAGAAAATGTATCCATATTGTAAAGTGTGAGCTTCACTTTGACAGACGATATATAGTGGCAAAACAATTACTCTAAAGAAAGAGTTAGAGAAAGACGGAAAGAGCTAGAGACATGTTTCGCAAAATCTTAGCTGACAAGCCTCATGTAATCTGTATTCCCTGTCCAGCTCAAAGCCATGTAAAGGCAATGCTTAAACTAGCAAAACTACTGCATTACCGAGGTTTTCGCATAACCTTTGTGAACACAGAGTTCAACCATAGACGCATGCTTAAATCTAGAGGTCCTTATTCCCTGAATGGCTTGCCCGACTTTCGGTTCGAATCTATCCCAGATGGCCTCCCTCCTTCAGATGAGAAAGCTACCCAAGATGTACAAGCAATTTTTGAGGCTTGCAAGAAGAACTTGCTAGCTCCATTTAATGAATTGCTTGCCAAGCTCAATGATACAGCATCTTCTGATGTTCCTCAAGTGACTTGCATTGTATCTGATGGATTTGTGCCAGCTGCCATCACTGCTGCTCAGAGGCATGGAATTCCTGTTGCCTTGTTCTTTTCTATCTCTGCTTGCACTTTCATGGGGCTTAAGCAATATAAAGAGCTCAAAGAAAGAGGACTGTTTCCATTAAAAGGTAAGTACAAGAATTGGAATTGAAATCACAACTTCATTATGATTTTCTCTTATTTCATTTGGGCATTAGATAAATATCCTAGTAGTTCATGTGCTGCATCATCGTAGCCGTCATCCATGGAAATAAATAGATTGCTACATGAACTGAGTTCATATGGACTAAAACTTTCTGATTGAATGGTACAATATCCTGGTAGTTTATGCTAGATCATGGTATAGTACATGTACCAGATCCGTGGTTATAATTCCAGAGTAGCCCTTCGACTGCGTAACCTGAAATTTGATTTCAAGCTAGGGAACCTTTCTTCTCTTCTGATTTTACGCTCATTCCTCTTCTGCTGTTGTCTTCATTTACTATCCCATATATAACTGGTGTGCTACATATGCAATTAATTTTTGTTCGCAGACGAGAGCTTTTTAACAAATGGCTATTTGGATGAAGTACTAGACTGGATTCCTGGAATGAAAGATATACGATTGAGGGATCTTCCAAGTTTTCTTCGTACAACAGATCCAGATGATTATTTTTTCAACTTCTGCATGGAATGTGCTGAGAGAGCTTCTGAAGGTTCTGCAGTGATTTTCCATACTTTTGATGCTTTGGAGAAAGAAGTCTTGAGTGCTCTTTACTCAATGTTTCCTCGTGTCTACACGATCGGTCCACTTCAATTACTTCTCAATCAAATGAAAGAAGATGATCTAGATTCTATTGGATATAATCTATGGAAAGAAGAGGTTGAGTGTCTCCAATGGCTTGATTCCAAGAAACCAAACTCAGTAATTTATGTGAACTTTGGTAGCATAGCTGTCGCTACAAAGCAGCAGCTGATTGAATTGGGAATGGGACTTGCAAAAAGTGGTCACCCATTTTTATGGATAATAAGGCCTGACATGGTCACAGGCGACTCCGCCATATTGCCACCAGAATTTACTGTCGAGACTAAAGATAGAGGATTTATTTCTAACTGGTGTCCACAAGAGGAAGTTCTCAACCACCCATCAATAGGAGGTTTCCTAACACATAGTGGATGGAATTCAACAGCTGAGAGCATTTCTTCTGGGGTGCCCATGCTTTGTTTGCCGTTCTTTGGTGATCAACAAACAAACTGTAGGTACACTTGCAATGAGTGGGGCGTTGGAATGGAGATTGATAGCAATGCGGAAAGAGATAAAGTGGAGAAGCTTGTGCGAGAGTTGATGGAAGGAGAGAAAGGTAGGGAGGTAAAGAGAAAAGTCATGCAGTGGAAAATATTAGCAGAGGTAGCTGCTGGTCCAAGTGGCTCATCATCCATGAATTTAGACGAGTTGGTGAAGGCAGTGCTTTTGCCATGAAAAAAATATAAATTCCAAGGCCTAGAGCATTCCCTGTAGAAATTCATAATAGAAGAGAAACTAACACACAATGCAATTGAATTGAAGTACTGTTGAAATCTTCATCCTTGCTCGTTTCTCCCCTCGCATGGGTTGTGAGACTTTTCTCACATATCTTGCGGGAAGCTAATCACATGGCTGATAGAAAAATAAGAGGATGTCTTTTCTCACATTCTATAGCGAATCACTTTGATTTATACCAAGTTAGATTTATACTTAGCCGGCTTAGCAGTCTACATATTGGCAGGTTTGAAGTTAGAATGATAAACATGGTTGGACTTGCTGTTGTGCAGCCCCAAAAACAGATGAAAACTCTCGACACAAATAATGTATTATTTTAAATTTCTCCTCTTTGGAATGGAATGATAAGTCAAATGAGGTGGCCTATGATTTATTTTGTATTATTTTTAAAGATTTAATTCCATTTGGAATTCAATTATTAACACTAAAAATATTGTAATTCAATTATTTTAAATTACAATATTTATATAAATTACAACTTAGAAATGAAATTGACAAAATATAAAATGTACCCGTTAAACGATCCATTATTTATTTCATCACAAAACACCTAAGTCAGTAATTCGACATAAGTTTCAACAATTTACAAACAAATATAATTTTACAAAATCTAAAACAAACTATAACATGTACAAATCATAAATCCATACAACATTTGTTTGAGAAAAAATAATAAAACAAGTAAACACCTAAACAAAATACATATACTATAAAAATATGCAAAAAAATTAACATTTTAAAATTGTGTTCAAATTTAAAAAAAAAAACAAGAAGAAGAAGAAGAAGGTAGATTTGCTTACATAAGGTGGAGAATCCTCAATAAAATTTCAATAAGAACACGAATGCTGACAAACCGAGTGTTGTGGTGGCTAGAAAAGTTGTGGGAGGTTGAGTTGTGTTGAGATTGAGGGGGTGGGGTTAGCTATTTTGTTGCAGAGAAAACTTTTACAAGAAAGAAGTAGAAATGGAGGAGGGAAAGGGGAGGGTCGAGTGTCACGTCATATATTAAATATTACCGATGGATTTAGTGACGAAATTATTCCAATTGTGACTCCATCGGCAATTCTATCGGTATCAATATTACGTCACTGTACGATTTGTCTTTTTGAATCCTAGGTCTTTTGGGTCAAAATAAGTTGAAAATGAGTTTTTGATAAACAAAACCATAGTTATTAAACCCGGCCCGGGGGTTGACCCGGCCAAGGAGCCGAATCCTGGGTTTCATGGGTCAACCCGGGTCAACTCGGTTCAACCCAGATCAACCCTGAAAAATTAAAAAAAAATTAAAGTTTTAATATTTCATATGAAAAAATCCATGTAAATATAATTTATATATATTGTAGACAATGAAGTTTAAAAGAATATTTTAAAAAAAAAATATCCCATATTAAAAAGATATTATGTTAAGCTTTTAAGTTGAAGTATTTAAACCAAAAAAAAATTTTATCCCACATTGAAAAAACATAACTTTTTTCTTGGGAACATAGAGTATATATACTAATAGGTTTCAAATTCCACCTTGAAAAAACATAACTTCTTTCATGGGAATATAGAGTATATATATGAAAGGACTTCAAATCCCATATTGAAAAGATATTATGTTATCATTTTAAGTTGAAGTATTTAAACCAAAAGGTTTTTTATCCCACATTGAAAAAACATGATTTTTTTCTTGGAAACATAGAGTATATATACTAATGGATTTCAAATCCCACATTGAAAAAACATAACTTTTTTCATGGGAACATAGAGTATATATACGAAAGGGCTTCAAATCCCACATTGAAAAGATAATATTTTATCATTTTAAGTTGAAGTATTTAAACCAAAATGTTTTTTATCCCACATTGAAAAAACATGATTTTTTTCTTGAGAACATAGAGTATATATACTAATGGGTTTCAAATCCCACATTGAAAAAACATAACTTTTTTCATGGGAGTGTAGAGTATATATACAAAAGGGCTTCAAATGCCACATTGAAATGATACTATGTTATTCTTTTAAGTTGAAATATTTAAACTAAAAGGTTTTTTATCCCACATCGAAAAAACATGATTTTTTTATTGAAAACTTAGAGCATATATACGAAAGGGCTTTAGATCCCACATTGAAAAAGATATTATGTTACCCTTTTAAGTTATATTTAAACTAAAAGGTTTTTTATCCCACATTGAAAAAACATGATTTTAATTTTCCTTGTGAACATAGAGTATATATACTAATGGGTTTCAAATCACACATTTAAAAAAATAAAAAAACACCAGGTCTCATCCGGGTTCGCCCGGGTCATGAGTCAACCTGTCGGGTCGCCTGGGTTTGGCCGGGTTGTGCCCCAGCCGGTCTTTTATTAACCTCTTACCGGTCCAGCCACCGGGTCGACCTGCTGGGCCTGGCTAGGTTTAACAACACTGAACAAAACCTCGTTTTTCTAGCCACACTAGTGGCCGGATTCTAGGTACTTATAGACAACGCATCTTTTTTTTGTGCGGGTAATTGGGGTGGACGATGCGTCGTCCGCTCCATTAACTAAAAAAATATTTAAGCCCCCGTGCAGCCCTTTTATGGGTAGGCCAGGCGCTAGGCCTGGCTCTCTAAGCCCAGCAATGCCTGGTCTCATTCATTTTAAAAAAATATATATATTTTTTTATCAATACCTTTTTTTTGTATGTCTTTGGTAAAATAATTTCTAAATATGTGTTTTAATTAATACCTCTAATCTATATATATATATATATATATATATTTTGCCTTATTTAGCCTTTTTGAAATAGCAATTATTGTTTTAATTATATTGGGTGTTTTATTTTTTAAAACGTTAGTATAATTCATATGTGAAGTTTTTTTATATATAGATTCAATATGTAATTTTTATACTATTTTTAATATATGCAACATTTCATAATATTTTTTTTCTTTTATATTTTTTCAATAAATTTTATGAGTGTCAATTTCTATTACAAATTAATTTTTATAAAAAAATTATTAAACACAATCGGGTAAATGACCCAATTGTGATATTAAATATCTTGATTTATATTGGTTTTAAATTTTTTGAATTACGTTTTTATTTATCGTTCATGACTTTTTTGTACAATTTATTTACAAAACGGTTCATGATTTATTTGATTTGATGCGTGCATAAGTTTTTTTTATTTACATTTATTATTTTTTAATATAAAAAAACACGTTAAAAAATTTTACATGTTTAATTTTTTATCATGTATTAGTATTTTCAATTTGATCTTTATTCTTAAAATTTCTTAGTTTTTTTTTTAACTCTTTTATAAAGTTTTATTATTTGTAATTTCACACCTCAATCCAATCCAAGTTCCAAGTTGACAGAGTATTGTATTTAAACAGTATTATCAAATAGTATTATCAAACAACACCTCGAATGTAATATTCCAGGAATGAAAGACATAAGGTTAAGGGATCTTCCAAGTTTTGTTCGGGCAACAGATCCAAATGATTGCTTGTTTAACTTGTGCTTGGAATGTGCAGAGAGAGCTTCTGAAGGGACTTTCCTTACTTTTGATGCTTCGGAGCAAGAGAAGTCCTTCACTCTATGTTTCCTCATTCCTACAAGATGGGTTCACTTCTATTACTTCTCAATGAAATGCAAGAAGATGATTTGAATTCAATTGGATGTAATCTATGGAAAGAAGAAGCCGAGTGCCTCCAATTAATGGCCGGACTCCAAGACGCCCAACTCAGTAATTTATGTGAATTTTGGCATCTTAGCGGACGCTACAAAGCAGCAGCTCATTGAATTTGGAATGGGAATTGATAAAAGTGGTCACCCATTTCTATGGATAATAAGGTCTGACATGATGATCAATGGCGACTCCTCAATACTGCCACCATAATTCACTGAAGAAACTAAAGAGAAGGGCTTTATATCTCGTTGGTGTCCACAAGAAGTTGTTCTTAAACATCAACAGATTGGAGGTTCAGTAACACATTGTTGACGGGGTTCAACAATTGAGAGCATTTCTTCTGGCATGCCTAGGCTTTGTTGGCCATCCTTCGGTGATCAACAAAACAAACACATGCGAGGTGGGGAATTGGAATGAAGATTTAAAGCAATGTCAAGAGAGAAAATGTGGACAAACTTGCGAGAGAGTTGATGGAAGAAAAGAAAGAAAAGGTAAGAAAATAAAGAGCCAAGCCATGGATTGGAAATAAATTAGCACGGGAGGCCACAGGTCCAATAGGCTCATCATTCATGAATTTAGACAAGTTTGCAAGATAGGATATATTAAAATAGCCGGTGCCGACAAGTTGATGGCGAACTAGCCAAAAAAAGAAGAAACATATAGTCTGAAATACAGAAGAGAAAGAGAAAGGTAAAGCATGAAATCTGAATTAAAACTTGCCTCAATAAAAAGAGGATCCGATTCAATGGATATATTCATCATTCATGTATAACTAAAGATGTGGGTCATAGTTTAGATGATTGATCATATTTCTGTATGATAAATGTGAATTTTGATGTTTCAAGAATTTAATGCTTTTGAGAAATTCATAGAATTAAAGTGAATTTTACTTGTGTATTCATGTATAACTAAATATTTTTGACGCATTTACATCGTTGTCATAATTTGTAATGTTTTTGCAAAAGAATTTAAAATTTTAAAATTTATTTTTAACACGCCTAGTTATTAACACATTCATTTTAAAATTATTGATTAGTTTTTTTCATCAAGTCTGGTATTAATATTGTCTTTTTCAAAATAATTTAAAAAATATATATATAAAAAATAGTATAAAAAGACCAAAGTGTAAAATAAGAACCAAGATAAACCAAGGGATACCAAACAATTGAGAGGAAGAAATAAAATTGCATCTAAATAGTGAAAAAGATCTAGAACAAAAGGGGATGAGGCTACCATTGGATTCCTAACAAACAGTAAATATTATTTACCATCTCTTTCATTCAAAACCCTATCCATCATAATTGTCTTCGGAGAGAAAATGAAAGGTGGAGAGATAAATCCTATAAAAATACTATTCATCTTTTCCTATCTTTCTCCCATAAAAAATCCTCACCTTGTCTTTCTCTCTCTAAAGCTGAAACTTCCTCCCTTGATATCTCTTATCTTTAACCTCCATTTCCGACGATACCACCACCATTATCATCCTATCAAGTCCCTCTACAGAAGACTTTAAGCAATTGTAGCCCCTGCATCATCATCAATTGAAGAGAGAGAGAGAGAGAGAGAGAGAATAACCATTCTTCTCCTATTGAAGAGAAACGCACAGCCATATAATCCACATAACCTAATAACCTCAGAAAGTTACAAAACGAACTAGTACAGAGAGAAACCATCACAGGATGAAGTAGGACATATCTCCCCCATTGGTGAGAGGTGGCTGCACCACCACCATATGATGAAGTAGGACATCTGGGAGCACCCTTTGAATCACGAGTTCAACGATTTAGAGATTCAATGAACATGATAGTCTTGTCTACTTCCCTTCCAACAAAAGTATTTAGCAACCTCGAGTACGATAGTCAACATCCGAGTAGTGCAATCCCATTATAAAATAATAATAATAATAATAATAATAATAATAACATATCACTCTTTCTAAGAATTTAGGATATTTTTAAAAATGTTATTTTATTTGAAAATATATTAAAATAATATTTTTTAAAATTATTTTTTATATCAAGAAATTAAATTAATTTAAAAATATATAAAAAAATTGAATGACTTTACCGACACAAAAATTTAAGAGGCTTGGAAAAAAATAAACAATTACTAGCACAATCTTCTAGATTGCATGAATAGCAAGTGAATCGTTTCTAGATTGCATATATAGCAAGTAAATCACTTGTATAACAAAAATTTAATTGAAATTTTCTAGTATTCATGTTCATTCAATCTAATTTATTGAATTTAAATCGAATAGTCATGATTCATGATTTTAATTAAGCCAATAATTTCCATAGCCCGCATCAGTCTAGAATAATGATTTTAATTAGATTAAAATTTTTAAGAGAAGATAAAATCCATATTGTACCTCTACATTGCTGCAATTTTATGTAGAAAGTCTGGTTGGTAAGAAAATGTATCCTGTGTAAAGTGTCAGCTTCACTTTGACAAACGATAGTAGCAAAACAATTACTCTAAAGAAAGAGTTAGAGAACGAAGGAAAGAGCTAGAGACATGTTTGCAAAATCTTAGGTGACAAGCCTCTTGTAATTTGTATTCCTTGTCCAGCTCAAAGCCATGTTTCTGCCGATTTATAGCATCGTCAACTAGGTCATCCTACATCTCGTATTTTTCAATTGTTAGTCTCCAAAAATAAAATTATTTGTAACAACAAACGTCTTAATCTTCAATGTCAAAATTTTCTATTAGGAAAATTACCGCGTTTGTCTTTAGGACCTATTGGTCACAAAATCTCTGCTCCACTTAAATTAATTTTTAGTGATGTATGGGGTCTTACTCCCCTTTTTTCTTCGGATGACTATCGTTATTTTGTTATCTTTGTTGATGCGCGCGCGCGCGCGCACACACACATACATATGGTATTATCCTCTTGTTGCCAAGTATGATGTTTATTCTGTGATCTTTCACCAATTTCATATTCTCATTGAGCGTTAATTTTCATTAAAAATAAAATCTGTTCAAACTGATTGGGGTGGTGAATACTGCAAACTATCCACTTTCTTTAAGACCATTAGTATTCAACATCGTCTGATTTGTCCTCACACTCATTAAAAAAATGGCACAGTAGAACGTCGTCATAGGCATATTGTGGAAATAGGACTTACTCTTATAGGGCAATGCAAAGCACCATTTCGATTTTGGAATTATGCTTTTGAAACCTCAGTTTATCTTTAAATCGCATACCTACTCCTGTTCTTGCAAATAGATCTCCATTTGATTGTTTGTTTCTACGGTCTTCTGATTATCGTTTTTTACGTACCTTTGGGTGTCTCTACTTTCCTTTTTTGCTTCCCTATAACAATCATAAATTGGATTTTTGTTCCTCTACATGTGTGTTTCTTGGTTATAGCTCCTTGCACCTTGGATATCGGTGTCTTGACATTGCATCTCAACGTATTTATATCTCTCGTCATGTTCATTTTCATGAACATGTGTTTCCATTTGAAAATTATGAACAGGTTGCAAAGGTTTCCTCCACTCCCCCCACCCAAACTGCCACTACTATCCTCACAAATCTACTCTATTCACCGTTGTTCCCCACCCATACACCCCTACCACCATAAACAGCCCACCCGCCACAGCATCCACCACTCTCTTGCCCATCATCACATGCATGTTTATCTAACCATTTTGTTGTAGATACAACTTGTAAATCAGTGTCCCCCACCTTCCAGCGTGACTCCTCTACTAGTGTTGGGACAACCTCTGCGTCTTCCTCTGCTCCTCCATATTTGGCTAGTGTCCCAGCTGCTACCAACTCTGCCTCTATTGACAGTCCCATTTCTGCAAACAGTCCTCTGCTTGCGGCAGATTCCCCCTCAGCCCCTTCGCTGGCCTGGATCTTGTGCTTGATTTCTCCTCCTATCCGCTATAGCAGGATATCTTATGGCCATCTTCTTCTCCTGCATTGCCGCCCTTGATCAGCAAACACCCTATGGTTCTTCAACCGTGGCAGCCAAAGACAGCCAATCTGGTTGCTTCCATTGTCGCTGTCACTACTTCCCCCCGAGTAATGCACTCTCCCTCTTCATAACCTCTTGCTTTCTCTGATGCTGACAAGTATGCCGTTTGGCATGATGTTATGTGTGATGAAATCAAGGTTTTGCGCTCTAATCACACTTGGTTTTTAGTTCCCTTTCATCCTTCAATGAACGTTGTTGGCAGCAAATGAGTGTATCGGATCAAGCGTCGTGCTGATGGCAACATTGAGCATTGTAAAGCATGCCTCGTTGCTCGAGGTTTTACTCAGCAGGAAGGCATTGATTATTCTAAAACCTTCAGCCCAGTTATTAAGCAGGCCACCATCTGATTAGTCCTCTCCATTACAGTCTCGCGCAATTGGAAGATTCATCAACTTGATATTCATAATGCTTTTCTCAATGGCGTTCTTACTGAAGAGGTCTACATGAAACAACCTTCAGGTTTTGTTGACTCTACTCTTCCATCTCATGTGTGCAGATTACACAAGTCATTGTATGGTTTAAAACAAGCATCGAAGGCATGGTACACTCGTCTGAGTGATTTTTTGTTCTCCATTGGTTTTCTTGCCTCCAAGGTTGATACCTTCCTGTTTATATTGTTTGATGACACTAATATCTTTTATCTTCTGGTGTATGTTGATGATATCCTGCTTACGGGTAGCAACTCTACTATGCTTCATCGCCTGATACAGTTACTAAACTCTGAATTCAAGCTTTGTGACTTAGGCGCAGTTCACTACTTTTTGGGTATTGAAGTTCAGTCTATAGGTATGGATTTGATAATTCGTCAGCACAAATTTATTCTTGACATCATCACTCGGGCTGGTATGAATTCTTGCAAACCCATTGACACTCCAGTCTCTCATTCGAAAGTTACTATATTGTCGGATACTTCATTCTCTGATCCTACACGGTTTTGTCAAATCGTGGGTGCTCTTCAGTATCTTACATTCACCCGCCTAGATATCTACTTTGTTGTTAACAGAGTTTGTCAGTTTATACATGCTCCTACAGACTCTCATTGGCCGCTGTTAAGCGTATTTTACGCTACCTTAAAGGTACGACATCTTATGGCTTTCATATCACTCGCGGTTCCTATTTTGCTCTCAATAGTTTTACAAATGCAGATTGGGCTTGTAGTATTGATGATCGTAAGTCTACGGGTGGCTACCTTGTCTTTTTTGGTCAGACGCTGATTTCATGGAAATCCAGTAAGCAACGCACAGTTGATCGCTCCTCTATTGAGGTTGAATATAAAGCCTTAGCAGAGGGTACTGCTGAGGTCATTTGGCTTCAATATTTGTTAACAAATATGCAAGTTCCCTCCGTCTCTGCTCCTATCATTTGGTGTGATAACCTTGGCGCGACCTATCTCTCCGTAAATCCCATTTTTCATGCTCATACCAAGCATCTTGAGGTAGATTATCACTTTGTCCGAGACCAGGTTGCGAAGAAAGAGATTCAGATTCATTTTATCCCCTCTCATAATGAACTTGCCGATGTCTTCACCAAACCGTTTTTTGCTGCGTCCTTTACTGCTTTTCGATTCAAGCTTCGGGTCGATCATCCACCCTCAGCTTGAGGGAGCATATTATAGAAAGTATAACATGTATATATCTGAATTGGAAATTAATGTAGGACTATTTCAAAGTTATAATCCTTACGATTCTTGTTGTATTCTACCACATATATATATATATATATATATATATATATATATATATATATATATAGGAAAGGTTAGCTAAGGCACAATTTAAGCCATTCTATTATTCTCAACTAAGATATGAAATATTTTTATTGATGACTTGTCATAAGATGAGAAAAATCACTAAACTTTATGGTATTTAGACATTGAATAAAGCAATAACACGTGTAGATCAATCAATATTCTTTAAATTAAATAAGTCTTATCAAGATTTTCTGAAGTTTCGTGATGAATCTAAAATTTCCATTATGGAAAAAGGACAATAGCAATCCAAACCAAGAATGATATTTGTCCATATCATCTCCGATGATTTCTTTGTTTTAGAATTGAAAACAAATTTGTTTAGCATTTGTTGGCTTTTAAAAAAAAGGGTATAAAGTTTATATATAAAAAACAAAGTATGTATACTTGAAGATGACAATTTGGGCTTAATTGCAAAAATTAATATTATAGGAAACAATTATTTCTTTTATATCTTTAAAATATTACCCATTCATGTTTTCAACGAGATTAAAGGAAAGAACATGATAATGATAATGACATTTCTTTTATACTTTTAAAATATTATTCATTCATGTCTTTCAACGAGATTAAAGGAAAGAACATGATAATGATAATGACATTTTTGCTATCAACATCTTAATTTTGACAAATTAATTAGAAATTTTACATTAAAAAAATCAAAAAAATATGGTGACAAGTCTTCCATGAATAACAACTCCTCAAGTTTATGAAGAATATATTGTTTCCGGCCTTTCTAATGTGAAACGTTTCTGACATACGGCAGGCTGACATAGACAACCGCAATGATTTTAATTAGATTAAAATTAAAAGAGAAGATAAAATCCATACTGTACCTCTATAGGGCTGCTATTTTATATAGTCTTGTTGATAAGAAAATGTACCCTGTGTAAAGTGTGAGCTTCACTTTGACAGACGACAGTAGCAAAACAATTACTCTAAAGAAAGAGTTAGAGAAAGAAGGAAAGAGCTAGAGACATGTTTCGCAAAATCTTAGCTGACAAGCCTCATGTAATCTGTATTCCCTGTCCAGCTCAAAGCCATGTAAAGGCAATGCTTAAACTAGCAAAACTACTGCATTACCGAGGTTTTCACATAACCTTTGTGAACACAGAGTTCAACCATAGACGCTTGCTTAAATCTAGAGGTTCTTATTCCCTGAATGGCTTGCCCGACTTTCGGTTCGAATCTATCCCAGATGGCCTCCCTCCTTCAGATGAGAATGCTACCCAAGATGGACAAGCAATTTTGGAGGCTTGCAAGAAGAACTTGCTAGCTCCATTTAATGAATTGCTTGCCAAGCTCAATGATACAGCATCTTCTGATGTTCCTCAAGTGACTTGCATTGTATCTGATGGATTTGTGCCAGCTGCCATCACTGCTGCTCAGAGGCATGGAATTCCTGTTGCGTTGTTCTTTTCTATCTCTGCTTGCAGTTTCATGGGGCTTAAGCAATATAAAGAGCTCAAAGAAAGAGGACTGTTTCCATTAAAAGGTAAGAACAAGAATTGGAATTGAAATTACAACTTCATTATGATTTTCTTTTATTTCATTTGGGCATTAGATAAATATCCTAGTAGTTCTTGTGCTACATCATCGTAGCCGTCATCCATGGAAATAAATAGATCACTACATGAACTGAGTTCTTATGCTGGATCATGGTATAGTACATGTACCAGATCTGTGGTTATAATTCCAGAGTAGACCTTCGGCTGCGTAACCTGAAATTTGATTTCAAGCTAGGGAACCTTTCTTGTCTTCTGATTTTACGCTCGTACCTCTCTGCTGTTGTATTCATTAATTTACTAGCCCATAACTGGTAAGCTACATATGCATTTAATTTTTGTTCGCAGACGAGAGCTTTTTAACAAATGGCTATTTGGATCAAGTACTAGACTGGATTCCAGGAATGAAAGATATACGGTTAAGGGATCTTCCAAGTTTTCTTCGTACAACAGATCCAGATGATCATTCTTTCAACTTCTCCATGGAATGTGCTGAGAGAGCATCTGAAGGTTCTGCAGTGATTTTCCCTACTTTTGATGCTTTGGAGAAAGAAGTCTTGAGTGCTCTTTACTCAATGTTTCCTCGTGTCTACGCGATCGGTCCACTTCAATTACTTCTCAATCAAATGAAAGAAGATGATCTAGATTCTATTGGATATAATCTATGGAAAGAAGAGGTTGAGTGTCTCCAATGGCTTGATTCCAAGAAACCAAACTCAGTAATTTATGTGAATTTTGGTAGCGTAGCGGTCGCCACAAAGCAGCAGCTGATTGAATTGGGAATGGGACTTGCTAAAAGTGGCCACCCATTTTTATGGATAATAAGGCCTGACATGGTCACAGGCGACTCCGCCATATTGCCACAGGAATTTACTGACGAGACTAAAGACAGAGGATTTATTTCTAGCTGGTGTCCACAAGAGGAAGTTCTCAACCACCCATCAATAGGAGGTTTCCTAACACATAGTGGATGGAATTCAACAGCTGAGAGCATTTCTTCTGGGGTGCCCATGCTTTGTTGGCCATTCTTTGCTGATCAACAAACAAACTGTAGGTACACTTGCAATGAGTGGGGCATTGGAATGGAGATTGATAGCAATGCGGAAAGAGATAAAGTGGAGAAGCTTGTGCGAGAGTTGATGGAAGGAGAGAAAGGCAGGGAGGTAAAGAAAAAAGTCATGCAGTGGAAAATATTAGCAGAGGAAGCCGCTGGTCCAAGTGGCTCATCATCCATGAGTTTAGACGAGTTGGTGAAGGCAGTGCTTTTGCCATGAAAAATTATAAATTCTAGAAATCTGGAATTATTATTTGCTTGGAGATAAGTTGTTTCTTCTGTTGTCTTTGTCTTGTTTTGTGGTCCCATGACATGTTCTGATGTTTTTTCAATAAGCACGAGATGCATGCCCGTGACAGCCGTCCGCGGGCTTATAAAATAAATATATTTAATAGTGTTATAATTATTAATTAATATTAAATAAATAATAAAAATTAAAGGTATGATAAAATCAATATTTCATGAAAGAAAAAAAAGTTATAATTGAAAGTAAAATATCTTTTCTAATATTTAATTAATTATTACAAAATTAATCGGAAAATAATTTATCATGACACTTTTTTTATCACAACAAAAGTGCTATTTTGCCCATAAAAACGAAAAAATATTAAGCTTTCAGTTATGAGTTTTTTTGTTTTTAAAAAAAATTTGCTCAGTAAAATTACGACTATCACACTGTTTGGAATGTGATTTCTTTGATATATACCAATGATAATTTTTCATTGGTATTTACCAATGAAGTTAATAATGTAAAAATTCAGTCAATGAAAAAAATTTATTGATGTTTATATTTGTATTCACTAATTTTATGGTAGTGATTGAATTATTTATAATTCTTTGATAATATATTAAGATAGTGAACATCAAATCTAAGTTTTAAGAAACAGACGAGAGTCATAAAGGCACAAATAAAGATTAATAATAATCTCTAAGGTCTCGTACTATCATATGGAGATTTTACAGTATCATCTCATTTCCCTGGAAGAGTATGTTCATTTTCTTATGTGCAACCATGTCCATAACAAAATTATATTTTATATCTGTATGCTTTGTTTTTTCATGATATTTGGGGTCTTTTATATTAAACTATTTTAATTTATCTTTAATTTTTTTCATATTAAATTTTAGATGGATTTGTTACCTCTGTGTTATTTATTTATAAGAATGAAAATTACATGTACTTAGAAATTAACCATAGTAAATATCCAAGATAAATAAATAAACATATTAAAGGAGAAAGATTATTCAAGGTAACATATTTACATTTGTATCTGTTTTTTTTTTATATCTTGCTAGGAATATTAGATTCCTATTGTATTCTTTAATTAATGTTCACAATCTTTTTTAATTTATCAGTTAATATATTTTATTAAACATAGAATATTTTTCCATTTCTTAATTAACAAATTTAATGATGCCAAAATAAATTCATAATGTTGTGTCTTCTTTTCTTGTGTTTGAAATTAACTTGGAATCATATTAATGGTATTGTGTGGACTAACCCGTGTTTTCAAAAAAATTTAAAAAAATATTTTTGCTAAAAATTAATTTTTTTATATGTTTTGGATTGTTTTGATGCGCTGATCTCAAAAATAATTTTTATAAAATAAAAAAACATCATATTGATGCATTTCAACACGAAAAACACTTTGAAAAGAAACCGCAACTACACTCCAAACAGGCTTTAGGGCCCCGTTTGTTTGCTGAAAAGTAGTTTTCTTTTGGAAAGTGAATTTCAGGAAAGTGAATTATTTTTCGATGTTTAGTAGTGTAATGGAAAATAAATTGGAAAACACTTTCCAGTGTTTGGTTATATCATGGAAAATAAGCTGGAAAATAACTTATTAATGTTTTATTTTTTTCAAGTTTATTAAAATAATAAGAAACAAATCTTACAAATTAAAAAGTTGAATGTGAATGAAATTGAAAAAAAAATATAATTTCATAAATTATCTCAAATAAAATAAATAATAATCAAAATAATAAAGATCAAATCTAAAAAATAAAAAAAATTGAAAGATGAAGAAATTAAATAATAATAATTAACATTTCATAAATTATTTCAAATAAAATAATTAACAATCAAAAAAATGAGGACAAATTTGATAGATAAAAAATTTCAATTAAAAAATGATAAGGGAAAAGCAAATAACAATTATGAAAACAAGGACCAAAATTAATATAAAAATTAAATTCTAAGGGATGAAATTGAAAAACAAATATTCAAAACAAAATATATATAGCAATCAAAAGTTTGAGGACCAAATTTGATATAATAAGCAAATAATATGACATTTCTAAATTTTTCACAACTTTTGGAAAGTGTTTTCCGCCCAAAATAAAAGGAAAACACTTTCCTGAAAATCAAGTCAAATTTTCCTTTGACTGGAAAATATTTTCTGTTGACCGGAAAGTGTTTTCCGTTGACTAACTTTTCTATTGACAAACAAACACAGGAAAGTTTTGAAAGTGATTTCTTGGAAACCAGTTTTCAAGAAACAAACACAGCCTAGATTTGTTTCCATAATAATTAGTAATTTTTTTTGAATGACTTTACCGACACAAAAATTTAAGAGGCTTGTAAAAAAATAAAAAATTACTAGCACAATCTTCTAGATTGCATAAATAGCAAGTGAATCGTTTCTAGATTGCATATATAGCAAGTAAATCACTTGTATAACAAGAATTTAATTGAAATTTTCTAGTATTCATGTTCATTCAATCTAATTTATTGAATTTAAATCGAATAGTCATGATTCAGTGTATGAAAAATTAAAGTTGAAATAACTTAATTCTTCATCTCTCTCTCATAATCTAATCTAAGATATCGGAATTCAAAATGATAATGACATTTGGAATAGGATAACCATATATATGATCCAAATCTACAAAATCCATTACTTGCCATATATATATATAGAAAGAGGGAGTTTTTCCATGTGTAAATTAAAAGGAATTTTCATGCCATCACTCTATAACCAGCATAAATTTCTACACAATCCGACCATATATTGTAGCCAAGTGAATCGTTAAATTTCTACATTTCACGCTAGCCGAACCCTCTCCCTGTAGCAATGATGGTTTACACTTACTTGGGCTACTTCGCAGCAGGTTTGGCTGTTCAGGTTCTTGTTGCAAAGATCTTGAAATTATGCTGGATTGTCCTGTGGAGGCCATATGCCTTGATTAAAAGCTTTGAAAAGCAAGGAATCAAAGGGCCATCCTACTCTATCCTCCACGGTACTCTTCCTGAAATGAAGACCCTGCTAAAAGCTGCGAATGAAGTGATACTAGATACAAACTGCCATGACATCGCTCAAAGAGTTCAGCCGCACTATAATAGATGGTCCGCTGAATATGGTCAGTTCATTTCTTCCTCCTCTTTGGTTCTCAGTTTTGCATGCTACTGGGTATTTTAATATTGTTTGAGGGATTTTTCTCCACTCCTAAACAATGTTTCTTCATTTGAAAACCTATATATTTGTTATAGTTTTGATAATTACTCGAACAATTACGTGAATATGGATCAATTTTATTCATCTCTAAATGTTTCAACAGTGGGAGCTGTGCACAGACATATACATATAATTCATTTGCAAATGTGCAAATACTGTTAATAAAGCATCTATCCCATACTGTTAAAGGTATAAAACAATATAAAATATTGAGAACATAGAATCTAGACTCAACTATCTGATTCGATATGATATCAGAGCCTCAAAACCCCGGCCCCGCAAATAACCTGTAGCTACCTCGACAAACCTCGAAAGACGGATTGCAAGCAAGGGGGAGTGTTAAAAAACATCTGTCCCAGATCGAAAAACTACGAAAACATAAAAGATTAAGAATAGGCCAGTACCCACCACAAGGGTTAAGTCTTTTGGATGAAACCTGCGTATCTGAGCTGTTAATGACTTATAAAAAGTGATGGAAAATGGAGGCATTAATTTGTTATGATGTATACAGGAGAGGTATTTTTGTTCTGGCGTGGGGTGCAACCAGCAATAAGGATAGCAGACCCTAAGTTAGCCAAGCAGATACTATCAGATAAGTCTGGTGCCTATGCGCAACCACAGTTCGACCACAGATTATTATCATTCGCGGGGAATGGAGTGGGTCAGTTGAATGGACCAGACTGGGTTAGACACAGAAGTATTCTCACTCCTGCCTTCACCAAGGACAAGCTCAAGGTATCGAAACTCTGATCTTAACATTATATATTAGTTTTGATGCCTATTATTATTTTAATTTGTTGAGTCTACCAGCTTATGACAAAGAGAATGGCATCATGCACCATAGACATGATTGACGATTGGAAAAATAGGGCTCGAATAGCTGACCATCAAAATATCACGATAGAAATGAGTGAAGAGTTTAAAAGGCTCACTTGTGATGTAATTACTCATACTGCCTTTGGGAGTAACTATGTTGAAGGAGGAGAAGTCTTTAAAGCACAAGACGAGCTTATACACCATTGCGTTGCTACTATGGCAGACCTTTACATCCCTGGCAGCCGGTAATTTCTTCACTCAGTAACCTTCCTCTCTTCTAATACAGCTAAGATTCCAAGGGGTGATCTTGTGTGTGCAAAACCCTAGTGATTGCTCATTTTTCTTGACCAGATTTCTTCCTACACCATCAAACCGTCAAATGTGGAAGATGGAAAACAATGTGAACAACTCACTAAGACGCTTAATACAGGGGAGACTAGAGTCGGCCCAAGCTAGAGGAAATTTAGATGGATGTTATGGGGATGATGTACTTGGTTTACTGGTTGAAGCCTCAAAAACTACCAATAAGAGTCTCAAGTTGACAATGGATGAAATCATAGACGAGTGCAAGCAATTCTTCTTTTCTGGCCACGAGACCACTGCCAAACTATTAACTTGGACCATTTTTTTGTTGAGCTTGCATCAAGAATGGCAAGAAAGACTGAGGGAAGAGGTGCTGACGGAATGCGGGATGGGAATTCCTGATGCAGATATGATTTCCAAGTTAAAATTGGTAAACTATACAATAATATTCTTCTTTTAAGTACACCACCAAAGCATATTTTAAAAATCTGATGAAGGGGCCTTTGTTTAATTTGCAGCTGAACATGGTTCTTCTTGAGACTTTGAGGCTGTATTGTCCTGTACTGGAAACCCTCAGGGAGACATCAAGAGCTACGAAACTAGGGGATTTCCTGATTCCAAAGGGTGTGTTCATAACAATTCAATTGGTGCAGCTGCATAGGAGTAAAGAATACTGGGGAGAGGATGCGAACGATTTCAATCCATTAAGGTTCAAGAATGGAGTATCTCAGGCTGCAAAACACCCAAATGCTTTCCTCGGCTTCGGAATGGGTCCGAGAACTTGCCTTGGTCAGAATTTCGCGATGCTGGAGGTGAAATTGGTGCTTTCGTTATTGCTTCAAAAGTTTTCTTTCTTCCTCTCTCCAGAGTATAAGCATGCACCAGCTAACTACTTGACCATGGAGGCACAATATGGCGTCCCTACTATTGTGAAGCCGCTTCTTTCACAATAATCACCTTCCTTTGCAGCACCTCCACAATTTGCCACCTTACTATATATTGGTGAATGAACATGTAGAAGATTGAGAACTTCCCCATTCATTGGCTACATTATTCTGTTTTCACTTAATAAAATACTTATGGACTGTGTCTTAATTTATTATACTCTCTGTCCAAACTAGTTTGGGTCACTTCCACATCTGCAGTTTAATACTGCAAGAGATTCACAATGTTACTTTTGATGACAAAAAAAAAAAAAAACCTTATGGTGAGAGAAGCCTAAAATTTGATTGGTGGTTTAGAATTACATAGCTCACCATTTGTTAATGAGAAAATGGATGGATTTTTCTAGATGAACATGCAGCAACTAGCTAAAAAATATAATTACAACGTACTTTTTTCTTTATTTAATATTAAATTAGTTTGGAACGGAGTTTTTAATTGAACTTGAATCTAGAGTTTCATGAGATGTAAATTTTGGAGATTAATTCAAGTTTAGAAGATTTTCTTGAATTATCTTGGTTTTTTTAAATTGATATTTTTTTTATTTTATCCTTCAATATTAGATTAATTGATTATTTTTTTAGTTTTATCATTTAATATTGTATTATTTTATAGTTGAGCTTCATATATAGTTTTATTCAATTCTTTTTCGATGATGATTTTTTTTTTACCTTTTATTGGCACGGATAATTGTTTAATCAAATAAAATATTTATGTTAAAAAGCAAAGTTATTAAACACGATTGAGTACATAACTTGTGTTGCGAGGTTAAATATCTTAATCTTAGTTATTTCTTGATCAAATACGAAGATTATGGATTTTTAATAGCATTAGATACTTGAATATAAGATGATTCTTCCATCATTTTCATGATATATTTATTCATAACAATCAATATTAAAAATATATCTAATTAGAGATTCTTTCTAAGTATTTAATACATAACAAAAATGCATCATGATATATTCTTTATTCATTATGTCCATTCTAGCAAAACAAATTCATTCACTTAATTAGAATATAAATTTGATAAATTTATTTAAAAAGAACTAAAGCATATGACACGCATTACCAGAATATGTGTTAAAGATTTAAAACTTGTTTTCTGGAACCCTTCAATTAGAAAAGAATTAAGACCTCTTGATCCGAGGTTGTCTTGTGCTGTTAAAACTATTGACATGGCTGTCGTTGTTCTGTGGTTTGATTCGCAGAATAATGATTATAAAGTTGCAGGATTGTGGATGTTTGGAAAATCAGGAAGAATATTGGGCAGCAACTGCAGAGAATATATAAACCTGCAATGCTCAATATTAAAGTTGAGCTTTACTCGCATAATGCATCATGCAGGATTCAGGAAGATTATTTTTTTTTAGATTAACATGGATATTCAAGTCAACTTATATGTATTTTGATTAATTTTATGAGCTCTGAAATTAATAATTATATATAATAATTTTAAATTTTATAAAACTTAAATTAATAAATTTAAAAAAATAAATTTAAAATCTAATTAATTAAATTTATAAGCTTAATACTGAAATTGATCATTTTCGCATGCTTTTTGGTGCATTGAACCAGGCTTTTGTTAATGGGGTTGTCCATTGGATTCTGTGTCGCGAAGTGATCGTAGCAAGAACCAATTTTATGGAAATACTCGTAAAATCGGGCTTATACAAAACTCATAAAATTTATAAGCCCATAAAATTGGGCTTATAAAATATTACTAATTTTATAGAAAATTGAACTTATAAAATACTCATAAATGTTTTTTGATAATTCAATAATCAAATTAAATATTATTTTTATTTTATTTTTATTTTATTTTTATTATAAATTTTATTAGTCAGAATATTTTTTAGACAATTTCCATACATTGTGATTAATAACTTTTGAAACAATCCACATTGTCTCTCTTAGGTCTAAAAAAAAAAAATTACCTGTTTTCTCAAAAAACAAAAAAACAAAATGCATCATTTTATTGCATATTATATGCAAGATGAAATATAACGGCAATCGTAGATAAAAGGACTTAATTGAAAAACATCTAATATTTCAGGAATCTACATAATAAAACTGATAGTTTGAGGATCAATATCTCCGTTAGTAGATGATTGTAGGACTAATTTAATGTTTGCCTAAAAAATTAAAGTCATCTTTTTCTTGACTTGACTTTAAAATCTTCCACAAACATCTACAACAACCGTAAGCACAGCACCAGCTGACGTCTAATATCTCACCACGTGTACTTTTCTTACACATGGCCGTTTCCTACTGGCCACCGTATCAAATAAGTTCCCACGTCAACAACCCTCCACTGCCACCTTATATAAAGCCCCTCCACTTTCTCTTTTCTGTTTTCTCGTCAACCAAACAGAAAATCAAAAAGAAAAAAAATTGATAGCAAAATCAGCTCCTTAGCTCTTTCTCTCTGTCTAGGCAATGCAATTCATCTACTGGTATCTATCTCTCTTTCTCTCTATAGCTTTAGCTCTGGCTTAGTTTAATTTATTTATTTTTTAATTTTTCACAAAATTTCTGTTTGTTTCCTGGGAAAATAAAAACTTGTCTTTAACTTCAATTTCTCTGCAGCCAAACAGATTTATAATTTATTTATTTTGCTTTTGTTAATTTTTGTTGCAGACGGATTGCTTCCTTGCTTGCTTGATTGACTGATTATTATAAACACGTGATCGGAATGAGGTTATTAAGATTATGGTTATTACTCTTAATTATGATCGTGTTGAATTCAATTCCGTCGGAATCAGCTGTTTCGAGTATAGATCTTGGTTCAGATTGGCTAAAAGTAGCAGTAGTAAACCTTAAGCCAGGGCAAACCCCGATTTCGATAGCGATTAACGAAATGTCTAAGAGAAAAACCCCGGCTTTAGTTGCATTCCAATCTGGAACTAGGCTTTTAGGTGAAGAAGCTGCGGGGATTACTGCACGGTATCCGGATAAAGTGTATTCACATTTGCGTGATATGTTAGGGAAAACTTATGATCAAGTTAAGGAGTTTTTGGATGCAATGTATTTGCCGTTTGATGTTGTGGAGGATTCTAGAGGGGCAGTTGCGTTTCGGATTGAGGATGAGAGTGGGAATGTGGGTTTGTATTCAGTTGAGGAGTTGTTGGGTATGATTTTAGGGTTTGCTGGGGATTTGGCAGAGTTTCATTCGAAGGTTGTGGTTAAGGATACGGTTGTTAGTGTGCCTGCATATTTTGGGCAGGCAGAGAGGAGAGCATTGGTTCAGGCAGCACAGTTGGCTGGGATTAATGTGCTTGCTTTGATTAATGAGCATTCTGGTGCTGCTTTGCAGTATGGTATTGATAAGGATTTTTCTAATGGATCGCGGTACGTTGTGTTTTATGATATGGGTGCGAGTAGTACTTATGCTGCGCTTGTGTATTTCTCGGCTTATAATGCTAAGGAGTTTGGGAAGACTGTGTCTGTCAATCAGTTTCAGGTAAATTTAATTTAATTGGTATTCGGTGATTATTTAGAATGTTATGTTTGTTATATGGTGGCCGTTCTGATGTTACTCCAAAAAAAAAAGTTCTGATGTTCATTTTGTGTGTTTTAGGATGTTTTGCTTTCCATAAATGATGGGATGTACTGCATGTTAGCTCATTATTTTGTCATAGGTTTCTCTGTCTAGAAAATGGTTTGGTTCAATATATGGTATTATGTGCAAAGGAAGAGGAAAAAAAGAAGAAGGATACAAATTGGGTATGGATATTAAAATAGAGGGAACTGCAAAGTGGATACTGAAAAGAAATATATTACTGAAATGCTGCACTGTGGTCATTCTTCGTAGTTTAAGATTGTGGTTGCTCATTCTAATCTGAATCATGATGTGTGTTGGATGCTCGTCACTACTATTTTATAGTAGCCTGAATATTTTTCATTTCCATCCTTGTTCTATATAGTTTGTTGTGCTTCTTATGGATGCCTTGTTCAGTACTCCTAGCAATCTTGTTACTTTTTGATATATTTCCAGGTTAAGGATGTCAGATGGGACCCAGAACTTGGAGGTCGGAGTATGGAATCAAGGTTGGTGGAGTTCTTTGCTGATGAGTTTAATAAACAAGTTGGGAGTGGCATTGATGTGAGGAAGTCTCCAAAGGCAATGGCTAAATTGAAGAAACAGGTGAAACGTACGAAAGAAATCTTGAGTGCAAACACTATGGCTCCTATATCAGTTGAATCCCTCTATGATGATCGGGACTTCAGGTCAGTGGATTCTTAAGTATTCCTTACTTTTTATTCATGGCAAGGTTTTATGTATGTACAATTTTTGTCTACTGCCATGCTGCACTTCCTCTTTGCCCCCTGAGCAAATGACCTTGTGCATATTTATGGGAATTTATCTTTAACTTCTTATACTATGAACTTACTCCTCTTTATTAGTGATGAAATTATTTTAATTGACTGTGATGTTATTAAGATATGAATGCATACTGGTGGTTAGGTACTTTATTGTGCTTGATGTGGCACCTCTGTGGATTTCCTTGCCCAAAATCGCTCAAATCATTATCTTTAATTTTCTTCCAGGAGCTCCATAACACGTGAGAAGTTTGAAGAGCTCTGTGGAGACCTGTGGGACAGATCTCTTGTACCCATCAAGGAAGTTTTGAAGCATTCAGGTCTGAAGGTGGATGAGATATATGCAGTAGAGCTTATAGGAGGTGCTACCAGAGTGCCTAAGTTGCAGGTTGGTGCTATCTTCTTCAATTTTGAATAAGCCCATGAACACTGATAATGCTGCATAACAATAGTTAGAATAAACTTAATGTATAGGTGTTTAAAGCAAAGTATCTTTTTCTAGTCCATTGGTTGGTGTAGTGCAATAACAAATACCATCATTGTGTGTTGCCTCCATTATTGATCAGTTTTGGCCATCTTAGTCTATTTCTAGCCATTTTGACAGTTTTGTCCCCAAATGAAGTTTCAGCTGTTAATCAAGCCCCCTTGTGTCAGCTGCAAATATATCATTTTTGTTGGTCCAACTTCCAACCTTTGTTCTTTCTGTTTTTATTTGCTTAGATCTAAGAGATCTAATATCTAGGATAATAATCATCCCTTTATATTTTAAAACCTGAATTGTAGGAGAATGGTTGTGTAAATCGAGTCCATGTACTGTTACAGCCTTAAAAGAAGGGGATGGGAGTAGTTTTGTTTTTAGGCCTTTTAGATGTTAAGAACTGAAGTAGCTCTTAAGTATCTGTTCGGCATTTTCTCCCTATGCCATGGACTTACCTGTGTTTCAAATTGCATGTCCCTTCAATCCTTGAGTTTCTTTATTTTCATATCTGATTTTCATTAAGGATGCAAATCACAGAAATCTCCTTTGGCACATAACAGGCTAAGCTCCAGGAATTTCTTGGAAAGAATGAACTGGACAAACATTTAGATGCTGATGAAGCTATAGTTCTTGGTTCGTCTCTGCATGCTGCAAATTTGAGTGATGGAATCAAATTGAATCGCAAGCTAGGAATGGTTGATGGTTCATCATATGGATTGGTGGTTGAATTAGACGGGTCTGATCTGCAGAAAGATGAGAGCACCAGGCAGTTACTTGTGCCAAGGATGAAAAAACTCCCCAGTAAGGTAAATAACATTGTGATATGACTATTGTGTTAGAGATGGATAATCAGAAAAACCATTTTGATGGTCCAAATGCATCAAATTTTGCTTTCCAGTTTAGCTTATTATGTCTCGATTGATTTTTAACAGATGTTCAGATCCATCATCCATAAGAAAGACTTTGAAGTTTCACTGGCATACGAGTCTGATCTTTTACCACCTAGTGTTACCTCTCCTATATTTGCGCAGTATGCTGTATCTGGCCTGACAGATGCAAGCGAGAAGTAAGGATAGCTATTCTCTGAATCATATGTAGATGTATTTAATGCTTCAATGCTAGTAAGTTTTCAAGTAATTTCTTCACGCAAACTTCTAACATCACATTTATCTTCTGTGTCTTCCTTGTGTTGTCTAGGTATTCATCTCGGAATTTGTCCTCCCCCATCAAGGCAAATCTGCATTTTTCTCTTAGTAAAAGTGGAATTCTTTCATTGGATCGTGCAGATGCTGTTATTGAAATATCAGAATGGGTGGAAGTTCCTAAAAAGAACCTGACTGTAGAAAATACAACGACCACCTCTCCAAATATAACACTTGAATCTGACACTAAGAACACTACTGAAGAAAGTGATGTAAATTTGAATTCTGATGGTGTGACTGACAACTCATCCAACAATAATGTTGAAGGACCAAGCACTACTGAGCCTGTTACAGAGAAGAAGCTAAAAAAACGGACTTTTAGGGTTCCCCTGAAGGTGCAAACAAGCTAGCATTATTAAAAGTCTCTATTGCATGGTAGAAAGTTTTCCGATAGAGTGTTTTACACCTTTCTTGTTGCTGATTTCTGTTGTTTATATTTCTAGATTGTCGAGAAGACAGTGGGACCTGGAATGCCTCCGTCCAAAGAATATCTAGCTGAAGCTAAAAGAAAATTAGAAGAATTGAACAAAAAGGACGCTGAGCGAAGAAGAACTGCTGAGTTGAAAAATAACTTGGAAGGATATATATATTCTACTAAAGAAAAGGTTTGAAGTCTTCAATCAATTCTACTTTTTTACAGAAATAAAGATCAGACATTTCCATTTCTTTTGATGACCATCTTTTGGAATCTTAAACATGATGTAGGTGTTTCTTCCAAATTTATATTCATCCTCTATGCTTGAGTGATATGGTTAAGATGGCTGTGGAACCACTACTTGATTTGATTGCTATTAGAAATTTTCTTCTATTGATCATTTTGTTATTGAATATGAATAGTCAGCATTCCATTTCCTTTAATTTATTGTTGATATCCTTACTCATGGTGCCAGCTTGAGACATCTGAGGAGTTTGAGAAAATTTCTACTGCTGATGAACGGAAATCCTTCATTGAAAAGCTTGATGAGGTGAGTCTTTTTCCTGGTTTTTCTATAGTGTTTTTAGGAACTTGAAAGGGTTTGTCATTTTAACTTCTCTACTTCAATTTGTGATGTGGGAGCATGTTGTACTTTTTTAGGTTCAAGAATGGCTATATACAGATGGTGAAGATGCCACTGCAAAAGAGTTTGAGGAACGCCTAGATTCACTAAAAGCTATTGGTGACCCAATATTTTTCAGGTACGACAGTTTCTGCTTTTAATTTTGACCTCTGCTATGATGCTAACTGCTGTTATTTATGCAAGTATTGAGCTTGGCTATTTGAATTAGTTATTCCTAACTTATGAATGTTTTGATATAGGTATAAAGAACTGTCAGCAAGACCAAAATCTATAGAGTTAGCTCGAAAGTATCCTGGTGAGCTGCAACAGGTACTTCAGATAACGCAGTTCAAACACCTTTTATAAGATAGGTTTTTCTTTTCTGGGGCTTGGATATGTTATCATTCAGTATTGCCATTACCACCATGAAGCTGACAGAAAAACTAGGCTGGAAAAATAGATGAACATACAAATAATCAACTAATTTCTTTTGCTGGAAATACTCCTCTGTCATGTGGTATTTAACTATTTTTCCTCCTTTTTTCATTTGTTTTTCCCATAATCTCTGTCACTTTGAAAACTTAATGCAGGATCCATTGTACTTCAAAAAACTTTGCGTGCCATATATTCTCTCTTTTCTATGTAAATTGTTGTGTTGGTTTCTTGAATTGAAAACTACAAAAACTTCGGACAGAGGAAACAGCGTCTTGATATTTAGTTTCCCTCTATTTGCTTGGACAAAAGTGAAATACTGAAACAGGAAAAACTAACGAAACTGGAGCTTTGATAGACTGCAGCTTTTCAGCAATTGACTTAATTATCATGTTTTCTATATGGCTTATTTGAAGACATCATAATTAATCACATTGACCTTTCTTTTTTCACTGCCTGCAGATTGTAAAGGGCTGGGAGACGAAGAAACCTTGGCTTCCAAAGGACAGAGTAGATGAGGTGTTTTTTCACATCTACTCTTACTTGGTCTCTTCATGAGATTTTCTTGGATCTGCTTAAGATTGGAACGGTGTTCAGCAATGCTTACATCTGGATATTGTGTTTGTGTGGTTTTGCAGGTGGTGGGTGATGCTGACAAGTTAAAGAGTTGGCTGGATAAAAAGGAGGCAGAACAGAAGAAGTAAGTTTTCACTGCTCTGGTTTTTAGTTTGCCTTCCTTTTTCATGAAAGTTTTTATCGTTATGTTTGTATATATATTGTTTTAGATTTAGACATGTAATCCTCTATTGCTGCTTGCAAAATCTTAGATCAAGTTATAGGAAGCACTGATGCACACATTCTTTAGCATTGTTGAATCTTGTGCTTATCTCTCTCCAAGGCAACCAGTTTCTTTTGTTCTATTGAATTTGAAAGAAAAGGTATTCCTAATATGCTTGCAAGTCATGTGGCATGATATAGCATTCTAGACATTGTCTCCTCCTCCTTTTTACTCAAATTGTAGGAATAATACATCTGCTTATAAGATGGAGTTCTTTATTATTTTCTTCCTTTTGGGCTTGTGCAAAATCAAGTGACTTCCCTTCTCATATCTGAACAGGGCCTCTGGCTTCAGCACACCAGTATTCACATCTGAAGAAGTATATTTGAAGGTGTTTAGTCTGCAAGAAAAGGTATCACTGCAAGTCTTTGCGACTCCTTCATTAAGAAATAAAAATCAGATACTGCTGCAAGTCTTCCTTGCCTGTACCATTTCAATTGATATTTGATTGGTGTTTACATAGGTTGCCAGTGTTAACAGAATTCCCAAGCCAAAGCCTAAGAAGAATGAATCTGAAACCAGCAGCGATAAAACAAGCAGCGTTGATTCAACTTCTGGCGAGACTCCTGAAAAGGAGAAACAAACAACAGATTCAAATGGTTCTGCCGATGAAAAAATTAACCCAGATGGATCAACTGTTGAAGACGTCAACCCAGAACCCGAAGCTCGTGATGAGTTATGATTAAACTGGAATGACCTGTAGGAACAGTGTTGCCTGTCTGAATTTAAAGTATGGAGGCCATATACGAAAAGATGGGGGGAGACGCAACACTGCAATTTTAATGGACGGGCGCCTATTTTCCCAGGAGGCCGCCGCCTATTCATCATCCCTCATATATAAAGACGTTCCCCTTTGTGTAGAACTCATGATTATACCCACCCAGATCGAGAGGCATTTTCCGGGACGCTAGTTTGCCTTGGAGAGATTTTTGATCGATCATCTTTACTTGTTTACAAAACAATCGATAGCTATTTACATTTCTTTTGAGGAAAGAGTATTTTCCATTTTCATTATGAAATATAGTTTCTGTTTCCACGTATGATTTTGATTCTGTTTCTTAATCTTGCCATAATACTCGACAAAAAATTTGGCTTGCGAGGGAAACCTTAAAACGGAGACACAGGAACTTGTCTCAAACGGAGGAGTGTTGAAAGCCATGAAACAAAGGTTTGTATCAGTTGGTGAACAGGGAAGCTGACATGTGTTCGACCAAAATATAAGAATACCCCAGTTAGGTAGATCGGGTCAAATCAAACATGCAATCAAAGCTTTCACTCGATGGAAGAGCTAAAAAATGGTAGGGTCAAAGATGCAAGCAAATGCCTCGCAGAAATCTGGTTTCTTGAAACTTCATGCAATCAAATTATATGCAAGCAACTTGTATATTAATGTTATATATAAATGATTTATTCAAATTTATTTTTAAATAATAATTTATTTTTTCATTTTCTTAATATTAATTTAATATTTTCATAGATTTTTTACTGGTACACATGCAACACTTGTTAAGAAAAAACAAATGTTTGGGACAGCAGCAAAGAAAAACTTATGTTACATTCATGATCGACAATTTGCAATGGCGGGTCTTGAAGAAAAATTTGTATGCATCCTAATTTACATTGCAGCAAGCATCAAGATCCTGAATTTTCAGAACTGTTGAGATTCTATTCCAAATGTTTGCAGGAGTACAATGATACATGTAATTTTATTCCAGCTATACTAATGGCATTTTATACTGATAAGAGATCGTACGTATACATCTATGTATGGATATTGTCAACTATATCAGGCTCTTCACATTATTGAAGTTTCCTACAGCTTCTCGGACCATCAAATTCTGTGTGTGCTATCTTCCTGGCAGAAAAGAAATGCATGCTTGAACTCAATTAGGCGAGTCCAGCAAAGGTTTCTAGCTGAATCAACTGTGTCAATAACCATTCAAATGTGACTTCTGCCATTTCCAAGCAATCTGTAAACTCTTCTGAAGGTCAGTATATTGAGCTGTCCAGCTTAGCTCTTGTTTTATTTTGGAAGGATCACTGAAGACCTCAGCATAGTCTCCTGGCCGGCGATCAAGGTATTCAACCTTTATGTCCACGCCTGTTGCCTTCTTACACGCATCAACAAACTCCTTCACTGATCTGCCTGTGATTGAAAGGAATCAAACAACCTTCAGGGTCAAGAAATGCAAGAGAAACTGACACTCGAAACAGAAAAAACAGAAGGATATAGAAAAAACCTTTTCCAGTTCCAACATTGTAAATGCCAACTTTCCGAGGTTTTGCATGGGCAAGAGCTTTCACATGGGCATCAACCAGATCAGTGACATCGATATAGTCGCGTACACATGTGCCATCAGCTGTTTTATAGTCTGTCCCTTTAACCTAAAGCCATTGACAGGAGCAGAAGAGCTTCACTTCCTTGATGTGTGTATGACAATATTATAATTAATATCATGGGGACATAGCCACAGCACTGAATTTTCATTTTCTTTCTTAAGTTACCTTGAGTCCAGGTATTATCCCTCGAGCTGCATCAAAACAAGCACCAGAGATTCGGCCATGCTCACGAAGCTCAGGTCGTGGAGCTTCCCCTAATCTTCCTTCTGGGTCAGACCCAATAACATTGAAGTATCTGTAAACATAGGCATTATTTTGATCAGAATGCTGGATGCCGGATAAAAATGTCTGATTAATATTGTCGGAGTCCTTGAAAGGACATTGAAGATTAAGCAAAGAGAAACAATTGAAATCAGAGCTCCACTCACCTTAGGATCATGACAGCCATGTCAGTGGTGTTGGAGAAGTCAATTATGATATCTTCTGCCATTTTCTTTGCTTTTCCATAGGGGTTGATTGGAAGCTGAAATCATACACCAGTGTAAATGAGTGAAGCATGAAGAAAAATGAGTTATGGAGTCGTTTTGGCCTTGATTCAGAATAATCTTTCAACACAAGAATTCTGAAAATCCTCTGTAAGTAGAACAGACATGCCAGAGTCACTATTGGTCTCCACCTCAAGCAGCTATTCTATATATACATGGTTATTGTTTAGTTAAAGAAGGCATTATGAACAAGAAAGCTGAGAAGAAGAGGTTTCTGGCATGTCATATGGGGATTGAGCTCCAACATTTGCATATTGGTGTGGAAAAATCTTCATAGTCTAAAACAAAGAATAAAACAGAAACTAACCTGAGGAGTTTCTTCTCTAATCGGCATCTTAATAGGTTCTCCGTACGTTGCACAAGTGCTCGAATAGATTAATGTCTTCACATTATGTGCAGCCATTGCTTCCAAGACAACCAAGGTATTTGATGTGATATTGTGATAATATCTGCACAGCATGGTGGATTTTAATGTACTTCTATGGAAAAAGAATTTTAAGATGGTAGCCGGATGAAAACATTCTAGGTATACCTGAGGGGCTCTATTGTACTTTCACCAACATATGCAACAGCAGCAAAATGCATCACAGCATCAAATGCATTTTCGGCAAAGATTTTGTTTACAGCTTTTGCATCTCCTAGGTCAGCATATATGAACTGCAATCTCCCAGGCTCTGGAAATAGCTCTTGAAGAACTTTAACCGCACCGAGATTCCCTCGAGAAAGATTGTCCTGTCAGAGGAGGCATAGAGGTTATAAATCCATGCAGCAAAATCACATGGTTAACTTCAATATCAGAACTCATATGGTTAGACAGAAAGTGTTTCAAGTTTCCTGAATAAAGCATACCACAATAGTTACTCGGTATGAATCCTTCAAGAGTCGAAGTGCAGCGTGAGAACCTATGTAACCAGCACCTCCAGTCACTAACACATGCGTTACGCCTAGCTCATGTTGGGAGAACTGGATATGATAAGGAAAGACAATGTATCACACAACAGGAAAATGAGTTCTTAAAGACTCTGATGAAGGATTCACCAACACAGGTGCCCTTTTTCTTTGTCATAGGTGGTAATAAACTTTAACCTCGTAGATAACAAAGTTTGAGATTTGCTACAGATGACAAAATGCACATGAATAACAGGCATAGATTGTAAGCACAAAGCTTTATAATCAAGATAGTAACATACCATGTCGGGGCTGGTATAACTAGGTGAGTACACTTGCTTGAGCATGACAATGCATACTGCAATGAAGAATGCAACTGCAATAACTTTTCCAGCAGAATTGCTCTTTCTTCTTGAATCCAGGAAATCCATACCTAATGGCTCAAACATAAAATCCACAAATATATTAAGCAGAAACAAACAATCAAAGTTCCAATATTAGATATGATCAAAGAATTATCCCAGTTAACTCATCCTAAAGGTGCCATCAAACTCTACTGATCAGTGAGATTTAAGAGCATGAAGTCAGAGCCAAGGATGAAGGGTTGTGGAAAAGGCCATTACCAGAGCCCTTGTGCACCATCAGAAATCGAAAAGCTCACCGGCTTAACTAATCAAGATTAGTAACTCTTAATCTTCTGATTTTAAAGCATAAGAAAAAACATATGGGATAGTGGTAAGTCTTATGGCAACTAAATCCATCCTCCCAGAGTCTCAGAAAAACATGAAATCTGATTAGTCAATTATATGAAGGAGGTGAAGAAGCAAATTCTCTTATGCTGTGTAATCTCTTGGACCATTTTTCCTGATACGCAACAATAGTCCAATATCTACAGAATTCTTGTTTGAAAACTAACATCTACATTTTTTTTTTATCTTTAAAAACATAAATCCTGTGCCTCGACCACTAAAATGAAAGATGCTAACAAAAATACAGAAAGAAAAGAAAACTTCTGATCACGATGATGAACATACAAATGAAAAATCAGTCAATACCGCAATCATCAATATGAAAAAGAAGCTACCTTCAAAATTTCAATGATTGATGATAATCAGCCAAAATCACACCTCCAGAATCACACTGCAGCTGAAAAAAGTACCCAATTCAACTCAAAGCTTTCATGAACTGAACATATATTTCAGGGTCTATATATCTAAGATTATGATCATCATACAATCCTCCCCTCCTCCTTAAAAGAAGAAATCAATATAAAGTAAACCAAAAGATGTGTTCCCTTCTTTGGATATCCCATTTAAAACAGGCATTTTAGAGTCTAGGCCGAGTATCTTTCCTAAGATAGGAATATTGAACGATGCAAGGATTTAAAGGAGAACATAGAAATTGACTTTAAAAGGACACAAAAACAAGACAGCCTAAGAATAGACATCAAAAATAGAACAAACACAAGATTTCCAATTCGTTATATCCTAAGAAAGCTAAATATTTAAAGAAAGAATAAAAAAATCCCACCAACAAATTTCAGCTAAAACGTTAATTCCAATACTAGTCTGCCAAACAGAATCAAAATCAGATTTTTCATTCAGAAATTAAAAAACCAATCACTTGTACAGGAACCCACCTAAAATCCAACCAGAAAACCAACACGACTTTGCAGTTCCGATTAAAAAAAACAGAGAGAGAGAGATGGCCAATACGTTGAAAAGGAAAGGAAAATAGAATCAGAACATAGAAATTGGCTTTAAAAGAGTATAGAACTAACCAAAGAATAGACAACCTCTTCAGTGATTTTAAGAGAACATGGAACTAGCCAAAGAATTAGACAACCTCTTCAATGATCTTAAGAGAACACCAAAGACACCATACAAAGTGTCAAGGATTGACAGAGTGATTCTGAAGACAAGTAGCAGAAATATTATAGGAACATTTAAAGTCAAATCATGAGGTTTTAAAACGAAGGACGTTGAGTTTTCTAAATGGAAATGAATAAAGAATGGAAAGGTGGTGAGGATGTGAAGGGAAAAAGGTTAAAGATTCTGAAAGTAGTCGAGGAAGGGAGGATGAAACTGCCATAGATGTGAGAAGAGATGACTTGGACCAAGTCAAGTGGCCTTTGTGGATATTTTATATGCTTTGAATAGAGAGGGAAACTAGACAATGATTGTTGTGCCTTTGCTCAAATCAATTTTTGTCCACCATGAGAATTTTTTTTTTTCCTCTGGAGAAGTTTCTTTTTAGAAGAAAGTTAACTAATATTAAATTATAAATCAAATCTTTACTACCGTGTTTGTATATGTGATCCATAGTAATGTTTTCAGTATTTTGTTTTGAATATAAATTTAAAAATATTTGATTAATTAATATTCATCACAATTTTATATAAATTATGCTGAAGACTCTATCTTAAAATTTTAATTAAAAAAATATTATAATTTATAATTTTATTAACTCTATTTTTTTAAATAGTAACTATAAAATTATCACAATATCAAATACACAATTATATCTTTTATAATTAATGAGGTTATTGGTACGTTGAAGATATTATTATTATTATTGAATTAAATTAAAAAATTAAAAGGTGTGAGAATATCATTATTGAGGTTATGATCTATTTTTAACCATGAATGAACTTACAAGCAAGGCTTAATTTTTTAAAAAATTCCATTATTTAATGTGTTTTTTTTTTAATTTGTAGCTATTTAATATATATATATATATATATATGTTAATTGAAGTCAAATTTAATTGATTAATAATCCTTTGTTATTCAAAGAGTATTTTGCCAAACTTTTGTAATGGTTTTTCCTTATAAAAAAAAAGTTTTGTTAGTTCTAATAATAGATTATATTAGTGAAGATCAACTCATAAGCTATATTTGCCATATGTACTGTTTAATATCAACTTAGGTTCTTTAATCGTGTTTAATATGCATATGCCTTGGTGGTTATTCTTTTGACCTTTTCATTTTCATGAAAAAAAAATGCAATAATTTTGATAAATCAATAAACTTGATTAAATAATATTTTTATATTATTTTGATGTATTGATATCAAAAATAATTTTTTAAAAAAATATATTATTATAATATATTTTTAAATAAAAAATACTTTAAATCACAACCACTACCATAATTTCAAAAAATATTTTTTAAAACTAGTAATTAACAATATCTACTTGGTAATACTAAAGCACTAGGTAATACTAACAGCTTGTTTGGAATGCTGTTGCGGTTGCTTTTTAAAAAAAAAATTATGCTAAAATATATTAAAATAATTTTTTTTTATTTTTTAAAAATAATTTTTGAAATCAATGCATTAAAAATTAATAAAAAAATTAAATATTTTAAAAATACAGGTACATCCACGTTTTCAAACGTACACAGCAAACATGCCACCAATGAAGCCCGTGGATTCTCGTTTCTGGTTTTTAGTTTTTCTATTAATTTATCTATTCCAAAAAAGAAAGAAAAAATCAAGATTATCAGCCCAGGATTATACAGCCTTAAAAGGGGCTAGAGAGCCCACCAGAAAGTGCAGAAAAGGTCTTAAAAATTAAACACTAATCAGCCACAGCCAGCTGACCCGTGTAATCCAAAGCAAAACAATAACGGTAATTTAGCCTAACACTTCTAGTTATGAAATAGTCAGCTGGCCCGCGATTTCCCGTTGATCAGATACATTTTTTAACACATAAAAATTAAATGTTTTTGTATTATTATAAAAATTAATAAAATAAAACAAGAATTATATAACTTAATGAATAAAAAAAATGTATTAATGCAACACCACGTATAGGACTCTTGAAGTTAACTTTTGATGAAGTAAAATAATGAAACAATGTTGTGAGTATGTTTTACTACATTATAATTATTTAATTGAGAAATATAAAGATATTATTTACACTAAATTAAATAATTTGTAAAATATATGAACGATAAATTAAGAAAGAGATGCTAATACCAATCAAAATCTAAAATAAAAAAATAATTATTCTCATAAAAATAAAAAGCTGATGACTATTATATTTAACCATAATTTTTCTTTTTAAAATACATATTTTTTTATTTTAAAGGTCACCTTTTCTTACCAAGAAGAAATAATTTTTATAAACACATCCAGTGTAAATAAACCACTAAAACAACTCTAAACCCCCTAAAACTCACCTAAAAACACAAATCCAAATAGGAAATAAAATCCTCACTCATATTTTCAACATTTTCAAGGGGATAAAACAAATAACTATAACTTTTTACATCAAATGAAACCCATTGACACCTAAATCTATTGTTTTCATTGTCAAAATCGGTGTAAACCAAGATTTTTTTCTCTATCGCTAAAATTCGATGACCCTCTCTCCTCTCTCAAACTAGAGATCAAAAAATAAAAAAATAAAGTTTTGAACTAAAATTGAAATTGTGAAACTTGGAAGGACTAAATATTTATAATCTGGAAAGTAAAATAATGAAAGTGAACTTTTCTCACCATTTTAGAAGTCATCACCCATTCTTTTTATTTTTTTTCACTTTAACCCTCTGTTTTCCAATCTTTCCCCTGCTCAACAAATTTACCTAGATTGGCCTTAGATCTGGTCATATAAAGGTGGAAAAAATATCAAGGAAAAAAAATAATGATATTGCAATCCACAGTTTTATGTGTCTTGATCCGTGGTATATTTTGCATGGTGATTCGGCCACACAACCTAGTGTTTTGTATGATAACGCATCCCTATTTGTTTTTCAAAAAGAAATAAGGTGTTGTGTGTGTATTCATATTTTAAAAGGCATTTGAGAGTGATGTATAAATTATTTTTTAAAATACATTTTGATTGGAAATATATTAAAATAATATTTTTTTAATTATTAAAAATCATTTTTGATATAAGCATATCAAAATAATAAAAAAAAACATAAAAAATAACTTTAAATAAAAAATTTATTTTTAAAAAAAACATGATTTCAACGGCGTTCCCAAACACAACATGTTAATATCAAGAAGAAATTATTAAATTAGTTTAAATATATTAAGCCAATATAAGGGATTAAAATCATCTAAAGAATAGCTTAATCTTGATTAATACATAAATTAATCCGATTATAATTTTTACTATCAAATAAAAAAAGAGTATTTAATTTAGTTGGTGCTTTATTTATGTAGAGAAATAAAAGGCAAGCAATCCAGACTTTTTCCGCACGTTGCATAGCACCTACAGTGTCAAAATATACATGGAAGGGTCCTCATCACGTCAACAAATTATTAAGTTCCGTTTATTTGCTGGAAAGTAATTTTTTTTTGAAAAGTAAATTTTGAGAAAATAAATTATTTTCTGATGTTTGGTAGTGTAATGAAAAATAAGTTAGAAAACACTTTCCAGTGTTTGGTTATGTCATGGAAAATAACTTATTAATATTTTATTTTTTTCAAGTTTATTAAAATAATGAGGAACAAATCTTACAAATTAAAAAGTTGAATGAGAATAAAATTGAAAAAAATATAATTTCATAAATTATCTCAAATAAAATAAATAATAATCAAAATAATAGAAATCAAATCTAAAAAATTAAAAAATTAAAATAATAATAATAAACATTTCATAAATTATTTCAAATGAAATAAGTAACAATCAAAAGAATGAGGACTAAATTTGATAAATAAAAAAATTCAACTAAAAAATGATAAGGGAAAAGCAAATAACAATTATAAAAATGAGGACCAAAATTAATATAAAAATTAAATTCTAAGGGATGAAATTGAAAAACAAACATTCAAAACAAAATATATATAGCAATCAAAAGTTTGAGTACCAAATTTGATATAATCAGCAAATAATATGACATCTCTAAATTTTTCACAACTTTTGAAAAGTGTTTTCCGCCCAAAATAAAGGGAAAACACTTTCCTGGAAACCAAGCCAAATTTTTCTTTGACCGAAAAGTGTTTTCCGTTGACCAACTTTTATAATAGCAAAAAAACACATGAAAGTTTGGAAAGTGGTTTCCCGAAAACTATTTTTCAGGAAACAAACGCAGCCTAAGTCAAAATCTAAAAGGCTTGGGATTTTAACTGTAGAGCGTATATTGTCCACGCTTGTATAAAACATTGTGGAGTGTGGACCGATGGTGTATTTCTTAATAATTGTTTTTGGTCCTTAAAGTTTAATTTTGAGTGATTTAATTTTAATTGAGGGGCAATTACTTTTGATTTCTTGATCAATGAAAGAATATAGACCAGAATAAAAAAAAGCGTTATACATGGGTGACATGCCAAAAAATTAAGAAAAGATATAATTTGGTCCTCACTTTTTAAAAACAACGCAAATTATACAATTTTGGTACCTTAATATTTGTCTAATTTAATTTTGATATAAAATTTTATTTTTGTTATTTTTTAGTCTTTCGTTGAGAGAGGAGAAAGTGAGTCGTTGGATTATGACGGTAGAGAGAGAAAGAGATATCATTAACACCGACTTAAGCCATCAAAATTGTCGATATTTGTATAAAATGGTTCCATTTGATGATTAAAGTTTATATTAAGTGTTTTTTTTACCTTTAAAATTTGTGAAAAAACATATCTGAATTCATATTGATTTTGCTTTTCAGGATTTGTTTTGGTTTTTTTGAGCCAATAAAAATGTTTATTATGATTTTTAAGGTGTTTTCTAAGTGTTTTGTATCAAAAATTAGTTGAAAAAATGTTTTAGGTCAAAAAAACATTAAGCATCGATTTTCCAATCATTATTGTGGCCACAATATGGGCAAAACTAGAAGACGTGTCATCTGTTTTTTTTTTTAGAAAAATTTAAGGCGGATGATATGAAAACAATAAGGGTCCAATTGCATGGGCTCTAACAAATGGGCCATATGGGCTGACCTTACCTTTTTTTTCTATTTTTAAACAAAATTAATGCTTATATATATATAAGAATACATCTTAAAAATATTAAATGCATAATAATAAAAAATTGTCAAATTTAAAGAGGCTATATGAACAAAATAAAAGAGAAAAAAAAGTATAAATCTAAATATAAATAGTTTTTTTTATTATTATGCATTTAATATTTTAAAGACGTATTCTTATATATATATATATATATATATATATATATATATATATATATATAGATGAACTTTAGTTTTTAAAAAATATATTTTATTTTTCGGATAATATTTATAATATGTGCAGCCTTGCATAATAATTTTTTTCTCTTTTATTTTATTTTATTCAATCAATTTAATGTGTGTGTGTCTATTTCTATTATTGTTTGGGTAAATAAAAAAAAGTTATTTTAACAAAACAAATTCAGTAAACATAACCAGGTAAAAGTCTTGTCTAAGATTAAATATCTTGATCTACATTTGTCTTTTAATTTTTTTAGTTTTATTTTTGATTTATCGTTTATATGTTTTTTTTTCATTTATTAACACACATAATTCTTAATTTTTGTGATTACATATATGCATAAACTTTTTTATTTTCATTTAGAATTTTTCTCACTACAAAAACATGTCAAAAAACCTTGTATATAAAATTTTATGTTGAAAACAATATATCTAACCATCGGTGAAGTGCGGGTCAAGTATCAGTAGACTATACTGAAAGAGATACACATTTTACTATTGCAATCCATAATATCATAGAATTTTCTTTTAATTTCATCCTTAAACTCCTGTTTATTTATCAAGTGCAACATTTTATGACTAAATTGACGATCAATTTCTAAAAAATTATTAAGAAAATAAATATTCCAATAAAAAAGAATCAAAGTGTAAAACAAAGAGAATTCACATGGATAATCTTAAATTCGTGTGGAAAAGTACTTTTATGTTCACCTATTTTTCTCTTTCTTCTTTTTCAATCCCTATAATTTTTGAAAATTTAGTTATGGACTAAAAGTCTATGATGTTTATTTTTCAATCCATGGCTGTGAGAAATGATAGAGAAAGTCGTTGGGTTATTGTGAAAGAAAGAGAAAGTTATTGATTGATCATATTTTGATGATAAAAAAACTAATCTTGGTGTCATCAAGTTTCATTTGAAAATAGATCCTATTGATATGTTTTTGAAAATTTATATTGCCTGAAATAATAGTTCGAGATTGAGAGATAAAAAAAAAATACCATTTGACTTTGTGTTTTTAGGTTGATAATTTTATTTTGATGTTTAAGAATATTTGTTAAGTATTTTTAGATGAAATAGGTTTGTTGTAACCCATTTTTGGGTCCTCCACAAAATATATATATATACATATAAATATATATAGCCAAAGGAGGTTAAGAAAAAATAACAGGAGGCGTAAGCGCTCGAAAATTGTCGGAAAATTGTTCAATGAGGTTAAAAATACAAAGATTAGATTTTTGACAATATATTATTGAAGGAGGAGAGCCCTGTTGAGAAGGAAAATTTGGATTGGAGGAGAAAAGCCCAAATTTGGATGTTTTTGGATTTAATTGGATTTTTAAATGATTTTATAGGGGATTTGATTGCCGAGAAAAATTGATTTTTAAGTCAATTTGGGTTTTAATTGAAGGAATTTAAGTTCTGGGGCCAAAATATATTTTTTAGAATTTATTAGGTCAAATCAGGGGCTTAATTGCATAAATATTGAAGTTTAAGGGCCAATTGGGGACTTAATTGAGAAAATCCGAAACTAGGGACCAAATTGGAAGAGGCGCGTAAATGGAGGGGCTGCAATTATTCAGCACTGTTCCCTTTTCATCTTCCCCGAACACTGTTCCCCTTTCATCTTCCCCCGAACATGCAACGGGAAGAAGGAAAAAAGGAGCTTTTATTTGAATTTTTGTCGGGCCCTCTCTTGTCGTTGGAGCCGAACCTCGACCGTAGCACCCAATGGCCGACCGGGCCGCCGCGAGACCCGCTCCCATGCGCAAAGCAAAAGCCACACTCACTTGCTCTATAAATAGCACCCAACACAAGCAAGAAGAAAAAGAAAAAAGAAAAAAAGAGAGAAAAAAAAACAGAGGGGGAGAAAACCCGAAGGAGGAGAAAGAGGGGAAGAGACAGAACGAAAAAAAAAAAACGGACGGAGGGGAAGGGGAGAAAAAAAAAAAAACCGGAAAGGAGAGACAGACGGGGGAGCGAGGGTGAGAAACTTGTTGAAACCGATAGAGGAAGAAGTTTGAAACGAGGAGAGTTACGATGAGAGGTTAAAAAGAAACGAAGCAAAGAAAGAACCGCTCGCCACCGACGATAGCTCACCACCCACTTCCCACACGCCGCGTCACCATTGAAAAAACAGAACCTTCATCTCTACGAGACTAAAAACGAAGCGAAGAAACACAAAGAACACCACCAGGAGCAGAGCACTTCATCACCACCACCAGCTGCCGCTGTCTTCCCCGCCATCAACCTCACCGTGAGAAGCAGAAGGGAGAAAGGGAAGCAGGGGAGAACAGCGCTGAAGAAGGACAGCCACTGTCTTCCTGCCCGCCAGCAACATCACCGTGAGAAGCAGAAGGAAGAAAGAGAAACAGGGGAGAAACGAGTTGAAGAAAAAAAAACAGAGGAGAAAGGAGGAGAAGCCGCCGCCTCGAACCACCGGAAGACCTCGTCGGCTGCCTCACCACCGCCATCAGCATCACTAGGAGTGTTCGCCGTCGTCTTCAACATTGTTTCCGCCACCAGGTTTGCCCCCTTTCTCGTCTTCGTTGCACGTACCATTTTCACGCATTTTACTTGTTCAAGTGAAATATAATTCATTTGAACAAGTGAAATGCTATTTCACTGTTCATGCCAAATATAATTCACGTGAATAAAGTGAAATGCTATTTCACTGTTCACGTGAAATATAATTCGTGACCTGGTAAGGCCCGCCGGGTTTAGCCTGACCCACATGGGCCGAGACTGGGTCCCGGCCCAAAAAAATAAAAAAATAAAAAAATAAAAATTCTTCAAAAATTATTTCAAAGAATATGTGATTTTTCTCGTAATTTTATTACCGTATTTTGATCAATATTGGTTTGTATTTTTATACCGTAAAGATACAAATCCGGTATTAAAATACCTGGTTTTCATCAAAACGTCAAAGATTTTCAAAATAAAAAAATGTCTTTTGCTTTCAAAAATTTTCCTAAATATTTTTAAAAATATTGTTGATTTTTCTGTATTTTTTTTATCAAGGTGGATTAATATTTGGTTATATTTTTATACCGTAAGAATATCAACCCAAGTATTAAAATACCCGATTTGCGTCAAAACATCAAAAAAATACATAATTAAAAAATGTTTTGTTTTAAAATACGGCCTAGTCTCTCCAATATATATATATAAATATTATAACATCATATTTTCACACAACAAAAGAAATTTCAAAATGATATATGTATTAGCATGCATTTTGGCTTTAATAACCAGTTTATTCAAGCCATGAGAACTAGGCCAATATTTCAAAAAATCTAAAAAAATCTTTTTGTCTTCTGTTAGTGTTTGGGATTACGAATTTATACGTAAAACGTATTCCCGATATTAAAAATATGATTTTTATACATAGACGTTAGAACGGTTAGGTTTTACCCGATAAGATAAGGACCTCTTTATTGAGGAGGACTTTTCTTGAACCATAGACGGACCAACAACTAGGAAACACAACGAGACCTTGAATTTTATCGGACAAATAAACAATGCAGCTTACCTTAGGTAGGGCGTATTTGGGGTGCTAATACCTTCCCTTTACGCAACTAGTCCCCGTACCCAATCTCGAGACCAGCTTAGGGTTCCTAGTGACCAAAATACTAGGTGGCGACTCCCATTCCATTTTCTACCAACAAAAGACAATATTTTTTTGTCTCCCCACATTTGCCAAATAGATACCATACACATTTTCCTAGATTTTAAAAGTGGAACATTTCGCCGCGACGCCGCGCACCCGCGATGAATGGCGACTCCACTGGGGACCTTGTGGACTAAGCTTTGTTTTTGTCTCGATTTATTGTTGTTTTCGTGTGTTTATTGTTAATATAGCTTTCATGTTGTTATCTCGCTTATATGCTTTAAATATTTTACACATGGTTCATGCATCTTATAGAACTGTCTCATACATCACATACTTTGATTTTTGAGAAGCACACACAAGCTTTAAGTTAGGTGGGGGATTAGCGATCCGCCCTATGACTATTGGTCGTGGTTCGGATGCGTGAAACACCCAACTCATATCCGAGTGCCTCGCTTGGTGATGGTGGGTATACTTACCTTAACTGTCCCTTGCAACGCCCCCATACTGTCTTTACGAAGAACGTCACTGGGCAGATATGAGACCCTTCAAGACCAGATAGAAAACCTACCCGTTCTCACTTAATAAATAGAACTTGTCCTTAGGATATCTATCTTACGTTCATTGGCAGCATGATTAATAATGTTAAATTCATCAATTCAGGTTTTTGAGCCGAAATCATGACTAAGTACCTATCTTTCCAAGAGTTTGGGCAAGAATCGAGTTGACTCAAGGAGCTGAAGGAAAATGCCCAAGAATCGATGCTAGTAGGTTGCCTTGCATTACCAAGATAAATCACATGGTAAATGACTTGGGGAAGTTAATGTCTATTATGGAATATATTGATGAGACTATTTTTGAAAGGCGATACGGGAGAATTGCACAACTAATGAGGTTACCCGTACAAGCAAAGCAAGCAATCAAAGCCCTACTGAATTTTTGGGATCCTAGTTATCGGAGTTTTACCTTCGGGAACATTGATATGACACCGACTTTGGAGGAATATGAAAGGATTCTAGATTTTCCAAACATCAGCCACAGGATCTACCTAAGGCGAAGATTTGAAGACACAGGCTTCAGAGGTAGTCGTTTACTAGGCTTGGGAAAGATCGACCAATGTAGAGTCGCCGAGGGGGTTTCAAATGGAAGGTCATTGAAGCCCGAATGAAGAAAAATGCTGAAGAAGGCAAGTTGGGAGAGGAACGATACAGGTTGGTGGCCTTCGCCATTTTTGGGCTAGTATTGTTCCCTTCCGAAATCGGAGTCATCAGTTTGGAAGCAGCAAGTGTCTTCATAGAATACGAGCGTGACCGGATCAATCCCTCGTCGCCCATTTTGGGAGAAACCATGTTATCACTCAACCACCGAGAATGCATGGAAAAGGAGCCATGAGATGTTGCATCCCTATGTTGTATTTATGGATTATCAGTCATATCGAAACACCAAGGGACATTTTTAACAACTTTTGGTGGTTTGACCTTCGACCATTAAAGGTTACCATGGATGAGACTTGGAAGAATTGGGATGAGAAAGCATGGATAGATAAATATGCAGCATTGCCAAGAAGCAACTTCAAATGGAAAGCACCATGGATGAACAACGCCCTCTCGCACAATGAGTCGTGGAAGCAAGATATGGGTTCCTTTGATTGGTGTAACCGGTACATCGATTACGCGCCCGCCTTAGTAACAAGGCGCTTGGGTGGAATGCAGTATGCACCAAGAACTCTGGGTTTAGCTGATTTCGTCGGTTTATTCAAGCACCAACCTTTCCTCGAGGAGATGGAACTTATCCGACAAGATTGGGAAAGACCCCTGATGATAAAAAGGCAAGAAGGGAGCACATTTGAAACATCATCCAGCCAGAACTATGCAGTTTGGAGGAACGAAGAGCTTTCTGAAGTGAGGGATTTCTCAATACCAAAACATCCAGAATCCACAATAGAGCAACCAAAAAGGAAAAGGACTGATATTGAGGAAGAGATAAGGAAGCAGCTAGAACAATGTAGAATTGATCTCAGCAAGAGCAAGGGACAAAGAACAACTCGTTAGAAAATCAATTAGAGGAAGAAAACACGATGAGGGTTTACTTGAACCAAAGCAATGGAAAAAAAGGATAAGCAATTAAAGGAATGGCGAGAAAAGGGCGAGGTAGTCAAGAAATAGCAAAAGCGGTTCAGCCGAGTTAAGGAATCGAATAACCGAGTATGATGAGTTGTCTAACAAAAACAGGCTCATACAAAAAGAGTTAGTTAAGGTTAAGAGATCGACCAAAGACAAGATGAGTGTCGATAAAGAGATGGTGGATTCCTTGGAAAAGGGAAGGAGCCCGCTTTTAAAGAAGCTAGAAGTTGAAAAAGAGAAAAATCGGCTAGCCAATCTCGACATAGAAGAGGAAAGAAGGATCGAGCTCAATATATGATGCAATTGGAGGAAGAGAGAAGTTCAAGAAAGGTCGCAGAGTCTCGATATGAGAGATTACCGAAGAGAGCCGAGTCTTCGAAAGGAAGGATGATGGCCTTACAATCCAAGCTTGAGATGCGAGAAGAAGAGTTAAAAGAGATGAGAAGCCATTACTTCGAGATGGAAGAGGAGCTCAAGAAGGCTAAGCAAGAGCGTCAAGAATGTCAAGACTATATGGACAGCTTTACAGTTCAAATTAACTCCAAAATAGCCGAGTTGGATATCGAAAAGGAAGAACTACAGAGGGTAAGGGATAAGTTGGTCCTCAGGAGGATATGGTCCGAGTGTTGGAAAGAAGTAATGAAGCCCTAGGAGCTAGCAACGAAGTGATAATTGCGAGATAACATCGTATTCCATGATAAGATAAGGCATATAATGAAGCAAGTCGAGCAAGCAGCCCGTTATGCGTAAAGGTTGCAACAACAAGCTACCCAAGTTGGAAATGATGCTTTAAAGTATCGAGAATATATGGCGGCGATCCTGTTTTATTGGGGACCTAGCTAATAGAGGAAATGCCTTTTAAGGGTAGAAATGTATAACGCCCCGTTTCGTTATTAATGTATGAGTTTTTTCTATTTATAAGAAGGCCATGACCTATCTTTCTTTCTAAATATGTTTCGGTAAGCTACTATGATAAAGAACTTGGCAAACCCTCCTTTACAAGAATCCGGTCAACTCGTAAATCTTGCCTAAAGGATTACGAAAGTCATGAGCTCGGCTCTAAAATATACATTGCATGAGCATCATATTTTCATCACGCATTTGTTTTTAATTTATCATATGCATTCCAGATCGTGAAACATAGGTCCCACATCCAAAGTCCACAACACCCGGTTTAGAGCGAGAATGGAGAACGAAGAAAGAGCTCACTTAGAGTCACATTATCGACCGAGTTGGAGTCCGTAAAAATGAAGTTTCTCGGCTAACCAGCCTTACTCGAGCAGGCTTTTAAGAGCTAAGAATGGGGAGGGAACATCGCAAGACGATGCCCAAGAAGCGCCAGCAGTTCACATTCCTCAAACATCTCAAAACCGTGGGGCAAACTCGGCCAATGGGCGCCGTTTGTGCCTATTACTCCTATCCTACCAACTCATGCTCCAGATCCACACGTTGACTTAACAGCGGAAGGAACCCCGGATAATAGATCTCCCGATCGATGGACCAGGGACAAGTTGTTTGCCTTGGAAGAAAGATTAAGGGCGTTGAGGGTAACGACTGGTTTGACCCTATGCGAGCAAATGAAGCATGTTTGGTACCAAACATCGTGGTACCAAAAGATTTCGTGGATACCGTAGTTCATTAAGTACACCGGTTTGGAATGCCCAAACACTCACCTTCGTTCCTACCGCAATAAAATGGCGAAGTGATCCGCGATGATAAGCCGTTAATCTATTTCTTTCGGGATAGCCTCTCGTGGTCCGCTTTGAGTTGGTACATGAGGTTAGATAGTGTCAAGATCGAAGCTGGAGAGACTTGGTGGAGGCTTTCCTCAAACAAGTACAAGTTTAACATGGAAATCGCCTCCCGATCGAACAAGTCTAATGGCAATGGAGAAAAAGAGCCGGGAGTCGGTAAGGGCTTATGCGCAAAGATGGAGGGATGAGGCAATGCATGTCCAACCCCTTTGATAGAAACAGAAATGGTGAGCTTGTTTGCTAATACCTTCAAGGCACCTTATTATGAGCACCTAATGGGTAGCTCCTCTCAACATTTCTATGATGCGGTACGCATCGCCGAGAGGATAGAACAAGGGATTAAAGCGGGCGAATAGCGATGCCAAGTGGAAAAGAAGGGCTTTATTGGAAGAAAGAGAGAAGGTGATATTAACCACTTGGAAGGCGGGTATAAGGGCAAGAAAGTAGATTCCCACAATCCACAAGTACCTACCTCTCAATTCTCACACATGAACTTTAACCAACCTTTTTCCCCTAATCGAACAAATAACCAGTCAAACCACCAAAATCACTACCAAAGACCCTACATAAGATACCCTTCGTAACAACTACCGCCACTACCTATGCCTTTGAAGGATATGTACGCCAAACCTGTTGAGCATCGGGCACATAGCTCCTATCCCTACACTACCATTACAACCACCATTCCCAATTTGGTATAAACCTCGAGTTGACTTGTGAGTACCATGCGGGTAATCCCGGCACGGATCGAAACCTCGCTACGCTTTCAAGAAAAGATTGTTGGAGCTTATTAAGATAGGATGGGTATCCTTTGAAGACAAGCCCAATATTAATTCAAACCCGTTGCCTAAACATGCCCCAAGTAGTAGTGGAATAGGCATGATAGAAGTGGGAAATCAATGCAAGGTGTTCAAGGTGTCAATGAAGAAGTTGTACGACATGTTGGTACAATCAGATTTCTAAAGACAAAGGTGGAGAGCCATTTGGAGGGATATGATTACTGTGAATTCCATGGAAGAGATGGACATCATATTGAGGATTGCATCGAGTTTTGCGAAAAGATTGCAAAAATGCTGAAAATGGGGGAGTTAAGAATTGAACCCATGGAGAGCGGGGGTGAGGTGAGTATGATGGAAGGTCGGGATGAGATGGCGGGAGTATGCAGGATCCAACAAACAGCCTAATGGGCCCCCAAGGCTAATCTTGGTTAAACCGTCCTACACAAAAGGGAATCACAATGCCATGCCTTATAATTATGGTTATACCTCCAACGTGCGAGCTCCTCTTCCTTTGTTCCAGCATCGAGATAAGTGGTTTGACCAGGAGTGGTCGTTGCTTTACGCCCGAGGAGTTGAGAAAGGAAAAGGGTAAAGAAGTGGTAGATCCGGACAAAGCGCTAGAAGTTAATAAGCCGGTGACGGAAAGAGGAGTCGAATGAATTCCCGAAGTTGATCAAGCATAGCGAATATTGCATAGTAGACCAACTAAAGAAGACTCCAGCTAGGATCTCCCCGATGTCCTTGATACTCGGCCCGAGCCGCATCGAAACGCCTTGCGAAGGTACCGAATGAGGCATATGTACCCCAAGACATTGAACATAAAACCATGGAGCATCTAGTGGGAGGATCCATGCAACTAATTACCCGTACTTCACGGCCGATGAGTTGGATGCCAAGGTACCGGACATAATAAGCCCTTATACATTACGGTGCCGATGCAAGGACTCGCCTCATAGGAAAAGTACTCATTGATAATGGCTCGGCCCTTAATGTGTTGCCAAAGCACATGCCGGAAGAAATGCCGATTGATGAATCTCATATGAAGCCGAGTACTATGATGGCCGGAGCGTATGATGGCTCACCTAGGCCAATAATTGGGACTTTAGAAGTGGAGTCAGTATGTGGGACCACAAATGTTCCTAGTAACACTTCAAGTTATGGATATCCATCCTTCCTATAGTATATTGTTAGGAAGACCTTGGATTCATGCAACGGGTGTCGTAGCTTCATCATTGCACCAATGCCCGAAGTATATCATGAATGGGATGTTGGTAACTCGTCAAAGCCGAAGAGACAATATCCATGATAAAGAATGTGGCGGTACCTTTTATAGAGGCGGAGGATTGCAAGGATAACAATATCCATGCTTTTGAGATTGTGAACACCGACCGGGTGCCTGGAAAACACAAGGTGTTAAGAAGGCCAAGGATCTCGAAGCAGCAAGGATGGCAAGTCTCGCTTCTTGGACCGCGGGATCCCATTTCAAGATAACCTTTTTGTCGGGATACCGGGAGGGGTTAATCCGGAAGAATGAAAAATGCCGCCCAAAGATTTGGGTTAGGATATCAACCTAGCCAAGAGGATTATCTATGGGTCTGCTGGTCGGAGAAGGGCAAGAAGGATGGCTAGAATTAAAGGAAGAGAGCCCGAGGAAGAAAAGCTAGAAATCCCTCCTCTTAGCATGTCATTCCCAAAAGCCGCATACATAATACAACATGATAAAGAAGCCGAAAGCCTTGATAAAGAGTCATCAAACATGAGCATAAATACCTTGGGAGAAAACAAGGTGGAAGAAGATGACATGAAGACCGTAGCAAGAAAGGGAGATGAAGCACTCCCACAACCGACGCCTACACCATAGAAGAAGTTTCCGCCAAGACCTTTGTGCGCAAGTTGGCTCCGGACGAGAAGTTTCGAACCGGGTGATCCAAGAAGCTCCAAGTAGTTTTTAAAATGTAAACCCACTTTGGTTGTCTTAACATGCTTTTGTCATTGCTTTGTTTGGTTTTTTATTTTCTCTCTAGTCGACAATCAAGGCTCAATTGTCGCCTAGATTTCGTGTTTGTCATGGAGCCTACCTTTTCTTTAAATAAATTGTGAGATCATGCACTTTTCACAAATTGCCTTCTTTCTTTATGCATTTACACCAAACATTTCCCGCTTTCGAGAATCCTGAAAGCGGATCTCCCGCAACATCACATACATTTAGCATCAAGAATAAATGGCCAAACTTGAACGAACATGTGATAGCTATGGAAGAAGAAGAGTGGGATGAAAGCAATATCGTTGAATTCACCAGGCTAGTAGAACAACAGAACAAACTTGGAAACCTGCTGCAGAGGAACTCGAAACCATCAATGTAGGCAGTGATCGGGTCAAGAAGGAGTTAAAAATAGGTACCCTAATTACTTCTGAGCAAAGGATAAAAATGATCGCCCTATTACAAGAATATTCGATGTCTTTGCTTGGTCCTATGAAGATATGCCTGGTTTGGATACAAATATTGTAGTACACAAGATACCGTTGGAGGAAGGTTATAAGCCAGTCAAAACAAGCCGAGGAGGGCCCACCCGGATGTCCGGATGAAGGTCAAGACGAACTCGAGAAGCAATGGGATGCTGGCTTTCTAGAAGTAGTTAGGTATCCACAATGGGTATCTAACATTGTTGTGGTGCCTAAGAAAGAGGGGAAGATTAGAGTATGCGTGGATTTTCGGAATTTGAATAAAGCTAGCCCCAAGGATGATTTTCCTCTACCACACATAGATGTTTTAGTGGACAACGCTGCCCGAAGTTCCACATATTCCTTTATGGATGGTTTTTCGGATACAACCGAGATAAAAATGGCTCCGGAGGATAAGGCGAAAACAACTTTTGTCACACCTCTGGGGTACATCTCGCTACAAGGTCATGCCATTTGGATTGAAGAATGCGGGAGCAACCTATCAAAGAGCAATGGTGACTTTATTCCACGACATGATGCACAAGGAAATTGAGGTGTATGTAGACGACATGATTGCTAAGTCTAAAAGGGGAGAGGATCATGTTGAAATTTTGAGGAAGTTGTTTGAGAGGTTGAGGAAATATGAACTAAGGCTTAATCCCGCAAAATGTTCATTCGGAGTCAAATCGGGCAAGTAAGCCGTTAGGATTTGTGGTAAGTGATAGAGGTATAGAGGTGGATCCAGATAAAGTAAGGGCCATCCAAGCCATGTCATCCCCCAAGACGGAGAAAGAAGTAAGAGGATTCTTGGGAAGGTTAAACTACATTGCTCGGTTTATAGCTCGCCTAACAACAACGTGTGAACCTATATTCCGACTACTAAGGAAAAAGAATCCCGGAACCCGGAATGAGGAGTGTGAGGAGGCATTCAATAAAATCAAGCATTATTTACAAAACCCACCCTTACCGGTTCCTCCGATATCGTGAAAGCCTTTAGTATTATATCTCACAAGAATCAAAGCCATGGGATGTGTATTAGGACAAAGATGATGAAACCGGAAGGAAGGAAAGAGCCATTTATTACTTAAGCAAGAAATTCACCGAATGTGAATCTAGATACACGGAGATAGAAAGACTTTGTTGTGCATTGGTGTGGGCGGCAAAGAGGTTGCGACATTATATGTTATACTATACCACTTGGTTAATTTCAAAAGTGGATCCTCTCGAGGTATATTTGTAACAAGCCCTTTCTCTCAAGTCGAATTGCAAGATGGCAAGTTTTATTGGCGTAATATGACGTAGTATATATGACCCGAAAGCCGTGAAAGGAAGTGCAATCGCGGACCATCTGGCCGATAATGCTGTTGAAGATTACGAACCTTTGGATTTTGACTTCCCTGATGAAGATATATTGTTAGTAGAGGAAGAAGGAGAGAAGACAGATTGGTGGACGATGTTTTTTGATGGTGCAGTGAATGTATATGGTAATGGGGCCGGTGCGGTAATAATTTCTCCCGATAAGAAACAATATCCAGCCAGAAACCGCATTTCGAGTGCACCAACAATACAAATTGAGTATGAAGCTTGTATCCTCGGTTTAGAAGCGGCATTAGAGTTGAAGATAAAGAAGATAGATGTATACGGAGATTCAATGTTGATTATTTGTCGTGTTAAAGGGGAATGGCAAACCAAGGAGGAAAAGTTGAGGCCGTACCAGAATACCTATCCATGTTAGCAAAGGAATTTGAAGAAATTAGATTCACCCATCCGGGAAGGGAAGGGAACCATTTTGCGGATGCTTTGGCCACGTTAGTCGCTATGACTACCATTGATCCCAAGTGCAAGGTACAACCGGTACACATTGACATTAGAAACGCCCTGACCACTGTTGCTTAGTTGAAGGAGAGATGGACGGACAACCTTGGTATTATGATATCAAGAACCTTGTGCAAAATCATGAATATCCGGTGGGAGCTTCCAAAAGAGATAAGAAAACCTTGAGAAGGTTAGCTATAGACTTCTATTTAGATGGAGAGATTTTGTACAAAAGATCATTTGATGGAACCCCGCTAAGGTGTTTAAATGAGGCAGATGCTAGAAAGGCATTACGGGAGGTCCATGAGGGGATTTGCTCAACCCATGCTAGTGGGCATATGATAGCGAGGAAAATCCAAAGGGTCGGCTATTTTTGGATGACACTAGAGAAAGACCGTATTGACTATGTCGGAAATGTCACAAATGTCAGTTTACAAAGTGACAAGGTAAATATGCCGCCGCCTCCGCTATTTAATTTGATATCTCCTTGGCCCTTTGCAATGTGGGGAATTGACGTAATTGGTCCCGTTAACCCAAAAGCTAGCAATGGTCACGCATTCATCCTCGTAGCTATCGACTACTTCACAAAATGGGTAGAAGCTAATTCATATGCCCACGTAATACGTAACGTAGTGAAGAGGTTTATAGAGAAGGACTTGATTTGCCGATATGGTCCTCCGGAAAAGATAGTGAAGATAATGCACAGAATTTCAATGGCAAAATGATAGCGAGCCGTGTACTAAATGGAAAATCAAGCATTCAAATTCTTCACCATACCGACCAAAGATGAATGGCGCAAAGAGAAGCCGCCAACAAGAACATCAAGAAGATTATTCAGAAAATGGTAGTCACATGTAGAGATTGGCATGAGATGTTGTCATTTGCTCTTCATGCATACCGCACTACAGTCAGGACCTCGACAGGGACTACCCCATATTCTCTAGTGTACGGTATGGAGGCCGTGATGCCTTTGGAAGTGGAAATCCCGTCGTTAAGAGTGTTGATAGATTCCGAATTAGAAGAGGCCGAGTGGGCCAAAGTGAGATATGAGCAACTAAACTTGATCGACGAAAAGAGGATAGCCGCAATATGTCATCACCAACTTTACCGTAAACGAATGGCCAAGGCATATGATAAAAAGGTTAGACCGCGTTTGTTTCAAGAAGGGGATCTAGTATTGAAGAAAATATTGTCGTTACCCGGAGACGATCAAAGCAAATGGGCACCGAATTACGAGGGTCCTTACGTAGTAAAGAAGGCATTCTCGGGAGGAGCGCCGAAGTTGGCTAGAATGGATGGAGAAGACCTAGCTCGACTCGTGAATTCCGACTCGTAAAAAGATATTATGCTTGATGTAGGCTCCTAAATCAATAAAGTAAAGTTTGGCCATTGACTTCTTTCTCTTTTGCATTGATCTCACAACAATCATTTTTGCATTAATCCCAACATTGTTTATCTTGTGGTTATCACACTTCAAAAAGTTTAGCATCGGCCGAACGAATTTCTTCTCTATACAAAAAGCCTAGACAGACTAGAATCACACCCCCTACACCGGGGGCAACAAGAGATGTTTTCATGAAAAGTTTTACGTGTTTTAACATGTACGGAAGCCTATAAATTTAAAAACCAAGCTAAAGCATTTGACAAAAGCATGACAAGGAGGCAATAACAAGTCATACATTTTGGGAAAAGGACTACTTGAAGAAAGTCGTAGACAACACGAGAGATGAATCCAACATACGACTTCAAAAGCAAGCTCATGTTAAGAAGGAGCCTCATGAACTAGAAGAAGAGGATGGGACCTATGTTTCAAAACCAGGTACGAATGCATGCATGACATCTAATCATAAATCATTGCATATATGTTTTTTGGATCATTACGAGAGGAGTTCTTAATACATTCCAACAAGATTGAAGACGAAGAAAGAATCATAGTGGATGATAGCAAAGAATCATGTTTTTGAACCATAGTGGATTCGGAACAATAAGAAGAACAAGAAAAAGAGAGAAAATAAAAAGTTTCGAACCCCGCCATCAAGAAGAACGACATCAATATCGCTTTGGTAATAAGGAATCGCCGGATGGGATTCTAAGATTGAAGGAGATCGCAAGAAGGGATCTCGCGTTTTGCTATTTGGAGGTCGCGGATGGGACCTCGTTTTTTTATGTTGGTTAATAAGAGGGAATCGCCAGATGGGATTCCAGGTTAAAGGAGATCGCGTAAAGGATCTCGTGTTTCACTGTTTGGAGGTCGCCAGATGGGACCTCGTTTTTCATGAAAGGAATCGCGATGGGATTCCAAGTTAAAGGAGATCGCCGAAGGGATCTTGTGTTTCACCGTTTGGAGGTCGCGGGATGGGACCTCGTTTTTCTTGAAGGGAATCGCCGATGGGATTCCAGTTAAAGGAGATCGCGAAGGGATCTCGTGTTTCACTGTTTGGAGGTCGCCAGATGGGACCTCGTTTTTTTTCATGAAAGGAATCGCCAGATGGGATTCCAAGTTAAAGGAGATCGCCAGAAGGGATCTCGTGTTTCACAGTTTAGAGGTCGCCAGATGGGACCTCGGTTTTTTCAAAAAGGGGAATCGCCAGATGGGATTCCAAGTTAAGGGAGATCGCCAGAAGGGATCTCGTGTTTCGCTGTTTGGAGGTCGCCAGATGGGACCTCGTATTTCGTTTAAATGAAAGGAATCGCCAGATGGGATTCCAAGTTAAAGGAGATCGCCAGAAGGGATCTCGTGTTTCACTGTTTGGAGGTCGCGATGGGACCTCGTTTTTCTTGAAGGGAATCGCCGATGGGATTCCAGTTAAAGGAGATCGCGAAGGGATCTCGTGTTTCCTCGTTTGGAGGTCGCGATGGGACCTCGTTTTTTTCATGAAAGGAATCGCGGATGGGATTCCAAGTTAAAGGAGATCGCGGAAGGGATCTCGTGTTTCACGCTTTAGAGGTCGCCGAGATGGGACCTCGGTTTTTTCAAAAAGGGAATCGCGAGATGGGATTCCAAGTTAAGGGAGATCGCCGAAGGGATCTCGTGTTTCATTGTTTGGAGGTCGCGATGGGACCTCGTATTTCGTTTAAATAAAAGGAATCGCGGATGGGATTCCAAGTTAAAAGAGATCGCGAAGGGATCTCGTGTTTCACTATTTTTGAAGGTCGCAGATGGGACCTCGTTTTTGAATAAAAGGAATCGCCGATGGGATTCCAAGTTAAAGGAGATCGCCGAAGGGATCTCGTGTTTCGCTATTTGAGGTCGCCGATGGGACCTCGTATTACATGTTGGTTAAAAGAAATCGCGGATGGGATTCCAAGTTGAATAAAGGAGATCGCCGAAGGGATCTCGCATTTCACTATTTGGAGGTCGCGATGGGGCCCCATTTTTCGTTTGAATAAAAAGGAATCGCCGGATGGGATTCCAAGTTGAAGGAGATCGCGGAAGGGATCTCGTGTTTCATTTATTTAGAAGTCGCGATGGGACCTCGTAAAAGAAAAAAGAAAAAAAAAAAAAAAAAAAAAAGAAAGAAAAAGGGGAATCGCGATGGGATTCCAAGTTGATTAAGAGAGATCGCGAAGGGATCTCGTATTTCGATATTCATCACAGGGAGGTCGCGGATGGGACCTCATATTTCATGTTGATATAAAGGAATCGCCGATGGGATTCCAAGTTGAGATTGCTATAAAAGACAAGTATCGATCAATCAAGCTTCAACCGGATCGGTTCCGGAGTTCTGTTTTGGGGTTTATCTTTATAAAACTTATCGCGCAAAATCCATGCTCCGTAAGCATTATAAAGAGGGGGCATCTGTTGTAACCCATTTTTGGGTCCTCCACAAAATATATATATATACATATAAATATATATAGCCAAAGGAGGTTAAGAAAAAAATAACAGGAGGCGTAAGCGCTCTAAAATTGTCGGAAAATTGTTCAATGAGGTTAAAAATACAAAGATTAGATTTTTGACAATATATTATTGAAGGAGGAGAGCCCGTTGAGAAGGAAAATTTGGATTGGAGGAGAAAAGCCCAAATTTGGATGTTTTTGGATTTAATTGGATTTTTAAATGATTTTATAGGGGATTTGATTGCCAGAAAAATTGATTTTTAAGTCAATTTGGGTTTTAATTGAAGGAATTTAAGTTCTCGGGGGCCAAAATATATTTTTTAGAATTTATTAGGTCAAATCGGGGGCTTAATTGCATAAATATTGAAGTTTAAGGGCCAATTGGGGACTTAATTGAGAAAATCCGAAACTAGGGACCAAATTGGAAGAGGCGCGTAAATGGAGGGGCCGCAATTATTCAAAGACTGTTCCTTTTCATCTTCCCCCGAACACTGTTCCCCTTTCATCTTCCCCCCGAACATGCAACGGGGAAGAAGGAAAAAAGGAGCTTTTATTTGAATTTTTGTCGGGCCCTCTCTTGTCGTTGGAGCCGAACCTCGACCGTAGCACCCAATGGCCGACCCGGCCGCCGCGAGACCCGCTCCCATGCGCAAAGCCAAAAGCCACACTCACTTGCTCTATAAATAGCACCCAACACAAGAAGAAGAAAAAAAAAAAAGAAAAAAAAGAGAGAAAAAAAACAGAGGGGGAGAAAACCCGAAGGAGGAGAAAGAGGGGAAGAGACGTAACGAGAAAAAAAAAACGGACGAGAGGGAAGGGGAGAAAAAAAAAAAACCGTAAAGGAGAGACAGAGACGGGGGAGCGAGGGTGAGAAACTTGTTGAAACCGATAGAGGAAGAAGTTTGAAACGAGGAGAGTTACGATGAGAGGTTAAAAAGAAAACGCAAAGAAAGACCGCCGCCACCGACGATAGCTCACCACCCACTTCCCACACGCCGCGTCACCATTGAAAAAACAGAACCTTCATCTCTACGCAGACTAAAAACGAAGCAAAGAAACACAAAGAACACCACCAGGAGCGAGCACTTCATCACCACCACTACCGCCGCGTCTTCCCCGCCATCAACCTCACCGTGAGAAGCGTAAGGGAGAAAGGGAAGCAGGGGAGAACAGCCGAAGAAGGACAGCCATCGTCTTCCCGCCCGCCAAGAACATCACCGTGAGAAGCGTAAGGAAGAAAGAGAAACAGGGGAGAACGAGTTGAAGAAAAAAAAAGAGGAGAAAGGAGGAGAAGCCGCCGCTCGAACCACCGGAAGACCTCGTCGGCCGCTCACCACCGCCATCGCATCACTAGGAGTGTTCGCCGTCGTCTTCAACATTGTTTCCGCCACCAGGTTTGCCCCCTTTCTCGTCTCTGTGCACAGACCATTTTCACGCATTTTACTGTTCAAGTGAAATATAATTCATTTGAACAGTGAAATGCTATTTCACTGTTCATGCCAAATATAATTCACGTGAACAGTGAAATGCTATTTCACTGTTCACGTGAAATATAATTCGTGACTGGTAAGGCCCGCCGGGTTTAGCCTGACCCACATGGGCCGAGCCGGGTCCGGCCCAAAAAAATAAAAAAATAAAAAAATAAAAATTCTTCAAAAATTATTTCAAAGAATATGTGATTTTTCCGTAATTTTATTACCGTATTTTGATCAATATTGGTTTGTATTTTTATACCGTAAAGATACAAATCCGGTATTAAAATACCTGGTTTTCATCAAAACGTCAAAGATTTTCAAAATAAAAAAATGTCTTTTGCTTTCAAAAATTTTCCTAAATATTTTTAAAAATATTGTTGATTTTTCTGTATTTTTTTTATCAAGGTGGATTAATATTTGGTTATATTTTTATACCGTAAGAATATCAACCCAGTATTAAAATACCCGATTTGCGTCAAAACATCAAAAAAATACATAATTAAAAAATGTTTTGTTTTAAAATACGGCCTAGTCTCTCCAATATATATATATAAATATTATAACATCATATTTTCACACAACAAAAGAAATTTCAAAATGATATATGTATTAGCATGCATTTTGGCTTTAATAACCAGTTTATTCAAGCCATGAGAACTAGGCCAATATTTCAAAAAATCTAAAAAAATCTTTTTGTCTTCTCGTTAGTGTTTGGGATTACGAATTTATACGTAAAACGTATTCCCGATATTAAAAATATGATTTTTATACATAGACGTTAGAACGGTTAGGTTTTACCCGATAAGATAAGGACCTCTTTATTGAGGAGGACTTTTCTTGAACCATAGACGGACCAACAACTAGGAAACACAACGAGACCTTGAATTTTATCGACAAATAAACAATGCAAGCTTACCTTAGGTAGGGCGTATTTGGGGTGCTAATACCTTCCCTTTACGCAACTAGTCCCCGTACCCAATCTCGAGACCAGTTAGGGTTCCTAGTGACCAAAATACTAGGTGGCGACTCCCATTCCATTTTCTACCAACAAAAGACAATATTTTTTTGTCTCCCCCACATTTGCCAAATAGATACCATACACATTTTCCTAGATTTTAAAAGTGGAACATTTCGCCGCGACGCCGCGCACCCGCGACAAGGTTAATAAATGAATTTTTAGTAAAATAAAAACCCAACCAATAAAATGTCTGAATTCTAGATATACAAATGACGAATCATTTGCTTTTTTTTTTTCAAAATAAAAATAACATAATGACTATCTCTTTAGTGTGTATATATATATATATACCTTGCAAGCTCTCACGTGTGGCCTTATTTGTTTATATGCTAGACCATCTAGGACTAGGCGCCTAATCCCCTTTTTAGCTTTGATTTTTTTTATTTAAATATAAATTAATTATAAAGATTAATTTAGTGTATGTATGAGATGCCTAACCTACCGGCTATTTGATTTAAACTGAGATTATTTAAAATAAATTAAGAAAAAAAAACTTTATGATTTTTTTAATAAAATATCATTTAATTTTTATTTAGTTTACAAATAAAATTACAATATTTTTTTATTTATATTAGTAGGCGTTATTTCTACGTAGCCCTGCTTAATTTTTCTGTACTTTAATTTTATTCAATTATTTTAATGTATGTTGCTTTTATTATTATTATTATTATTATTTTATTTAATAAAAAATTGACTCCAAGAGACAAAGTTATTAGATACAACTGGGTCCATGACTTGTGTTTCGAGACTAGTTATCTAGATTCACTTCTATCTTTTATTTTTTTAATTTATTTTTGGTTAAATATCATTTAGCTTTTACTTGGTTTTCACATGAGATGATAATATTTTTTTTTTCTGGTATTAGTAAACATTATTTTTTGTGCAATCTTAAATCATATTTTTTTCCTTAAACTTTTTTCATTTGCTTTGATATGCTTGTTTATTTTTATTATTATTTAATTAAATAAAAATTTAATTATAAAAACAAAATTATTAATCGTAACCAAGTCTATGACTTGTGTTATGCTATTAATATTTTGATTCATACTTATTTTTTAATTTTCCAATTACATTTCTTGTCTTAGATGATTCTGGATTGATTTAATTAAATATATGCATTAACTTTTTAATTTATAATTAGAATTTTTTTGGTGTAAAAAAATATATTGAAAAAACTAGAATATTTATTATTTTTATGTTGGAAAAAAAAACTATCCAACCCATTATGAATTGCGTGTCACATAAATCTCGTAATTAGTGACTATAATGTATCTGCTTATATCGAAACTCTTCGACAAAGTAATAGATCTCGTAATTTTAACGTGAATAGAAAAAACATTGACTCATTAGGTTAACTATAAGAAATAAAATAAAATAAAATAATGTTGTTTAATAAAAAATAATTAACAGAAATTAATCAAATAACGTAATAATTCATATATTTTTTACAAGTGGGTACTCAATTTTATAATTTTAAAATTTAATTTAAAATTAATCCAAGAGATAAGGTACTCAATAGTCAATTCTATAATTACAAACCAAAAGAATCAACCCTAAATTTATTTTAAAAATAGAATCAAAACACATCATTTTGATGATTTGTTTTAATAAAAAATAATTAAGAGAAATTAATCAAATAACATAATAATTCATATATTTTTTTACGGTTCGGTACTTAATTCTATAATTTAAAACTCGATTTAAGATTGATATGAGATAAACAAATTAAAAAAATCAATCCTAAATTTATTTAAGAAAAAGAATTAAAACATATTATTTTGATATTTTTTTTAAATCAATGAATTAATTGCGGAGTTTACCGAATAAGACTCGAGTTGATGAAACAGCAAGTTAACCAAAGTTTTTAAAGGGTCGATCAAATTCTTTTTCCTTTTCTTTTAATATTTCTTTAACCAAACTGGCACAGAACCCGGATGATCCGCCAGATGAGTCCAAGTTTTTAAACAATGCTCAAACCGCGTCTGGTAACTATGGAAAAAAGTTGGAAAAAAGCAAAACCAACTTGCAACTAATAATAATAATCTCTCTCAAACCTAACCGTATATCTCTCGAAGTGCACATGTATGTATGTATACTCCACAAGGCAGAAAAAAGAGTCATCCACTCTTCTTTTCTTTTCTTTTCTCCTTCGACGATGAAAAATAATCCTTCTCATTCTCTCTGTCTGTGAAAGAGGGGTTTCTTTCCCTCAAAATAAACCCTAACTTTCTCTTTATTTACCCCTCCATGCCATTCCCTTAAACGCTCTTCCTCTTCTTTGCATGAGTGAGTCATAAATCACTCACTTCTTTTAGGGTTTCTCTCTCTCTCTTTACCGGTTGAAAACGAGAAACGACGTTGTTCTCTTTTCGAAATCTAGGATTTTCTTTCTTTCTTTCTTTCTTCTTTTTATGACTGTTTGCAGGTTTTTGTAAATATGGAGCGATCTGATGGCAAAGATTTCAAAGAATTCACTGATTCTTCTTCGGGTTCTTACCTCCCTCTCTCTCTAATTATTTGGTTTTGATTTTCTTGTGTATGGTTTTATGTATTTGATGAAAGATTGATTCTTTTTGGGAATTGATTTAAGGGTTTTTGTTGTGGATGTTGAGAAATGAAATGGAATAAAAAGAAGAGAGCTTTTGGACTTTAAAGGGAGTTTTATTGAAGCTAAAATCTTGGGATTCAAGAAAGATTGCCTTTTGTATTTATTGGTTGGGATAAATTCTTTAGATTTGGGAATGTGCTTAAATTTAGTTTAGGGCTGATTTTTCGGTTTTGTGTTTGTGAAGTTTGTGATTTTTTTAATCAAAAGTTCTCTTCTTTTGTTGTTTCAATGAATTTGTGCTTTGAATTTTAATGTTTTGTTGCTTTTCTTTTGCGTTTAATCTTGTAATGCAAAGCAAGATATGGTCTTTTGTGATTAAAGTTGCAAAACTGGAATAAGGTTGGTTCTGAATTGTGTGAATATTAGTTTGGAGTTCATGATTTTAGATTGGATTGGTAATGTGATAGTCAGGTACCCTGTCTTTCGATAGAATGTCTGTGATGTGATCATGTTCATGTATGCTATGGCTGAAAACATACCCAGCTTGGGGATAAATTCTTTAGATTTGGGAATATGCTTAAATTTAGTGTTTGTGAAATTTGTGGTTTTTTCTGTTTAATCAAAAGTTCTCTTCTTTTGTTGTTTCAATGAATTTTGAGCTTTGAATTTTAATGTTTTGTTGCTTTTCTTTTCTGTTTAATCTTGGGATTTTAGGTTGGATTGGTAATGTGATAGTCAGGTACCCTGTCTTTTGATAGAATGGCTGTGCTGCAATCATGTTCATGTATGCTGTGGCTGAAAACATACCCAGCTTCTGTTGTGAACTGTCTTGAACTCCTTCAGGCTCTCACATCATATCGGGTCAATGTTTAAAAACCACAAAAAAAGAAAGAACGAAAATCCTATCTTGCAGCACAATTGCTGTCAATCCGAGCTAATTTTTAAGTAGAGTTTAAATTGGGAACTACTGGGTTTTATTGGATGTGCATTGGGGCTTCTTTTGATGCATGTTATTGTACTTGTTAGTCCTTGGCTTTTACTCCTCTGTTTAGGGTGCAATTTGGTGTTCTATCCTCGAATATGAATTCAGATAACTCAGTCTTCGTACCGCCTTATGTGGACATGTGTGTGCTCAAGCATGCACTTCTGTTAAAACTTCTCATAATTTTTTTGTTCAAACTGTCTTTCAGGTGCACTCTTTGATGCTTCACGGTACGAATTTTTTGGTCAACATGCTGTGGAAGAAGTGGAGTTGGGTGGTTTAGAAGATGAAGGTGACAATCTTGTGCTTGGACCTGCCGATGACGAGTATCGTTTGTTTGATAGAGATGAAGTAAGAATAGTTTTCTTTTTTGTGGCTCCTGTAATTCATTTGACTCTTATTCTCATCCTTACACTTTTACTGAAAACTTCTTTTTAATTTGTGACTGCTGGATATAACCTAATTAGCTTATTGTTTAATCTGTATTATCTGTTTGATTATATGTACAATATGTGTATTTTTTTGGATGCAGACATCAATTAAGGTCTTATTACTTAGTAATTAATTGTCATTGTAGCTTGGAAACTTGAGATGATTTTCCTCACTGTGCATTCATTACTAAACCAGAAGTTTTAAGTTAATCAATCTAAGTTAAAAATAGATTAAAAGATTAATACTGAGCTAATTATGGCATTTGTAAACATAGGAGGGTAGTTATACATTTATATGTTTTGATTTTTGAGTAGTAATTATTCTTTTGAAAACATAAGAGGTTGCTGATATATAGTTTGATTTTGAGTGGTAATTATTCCTTTGGAAACATATGAGGTGCTGATATATAGTTTTAGTTTTTAATGGTAGTTTTATAAATGATCGTTAGGTGTGTATCAAATGAAGTTTCCAGGTTCTTTCTTTTTTGTGGATGAAATAAAATTTATGTGACTTGTGTAAATAAAAAAAATCACTCATTTCATAAATAAAATTTATATATGTGACTTGTGTAAATAAAAAAAACCCACTTATTTCATAAATAAAATTTATATGTTCTTCATGTAGTCATCTTAGAAAAAGGAGCCTGTAGACCTTGTACTCTTGCAGAGGAGAATGGTCTATTCTGTGCTTAATTTGACGAAGCCTTAAGTGTAGCTGTTTGGGGTCAGCTACTTTTGTTCTTTCCTGTGTTTTTATTATTTCAGTGTCCATTCTGTATTTGTTTAACTCTTATCTGAAGAGATATTGAGAAAGAAAGATAAAACCTTTATTTTTTGGTCTTATACTTCTCTGTTCTGTTGTAGCCAGCTATTGTGCATTGTTGTTTGCTCATATCAAAATCTAATATTTATTTAACTTCTAGTTAATGAGAAAAGAGAGATTCCTGATCAACCATTATGAAAAAGGAGTCTATCAGAATCAAACCATGAAATCATGTAGCTGAGTCATAATTAAGATGCTGCACTATTGAAACTTTAGATTGCTGTTATAATGACCGATTTTTTTTCCTGTTCTTTTTTTGTTCTCTTTTGATTTCAGGGTGCAAGTTTAGGATCTTTATCTGAAATTGATGACCTGGCAAGTACTTTTGCAAAGGTTAGATTCTTGTACTTTAACTTATACAATAATTTAATGTGTATAACATCCTATTTGACGAGTTCTACATGTTCATTTAATTCCAATGTGTTCTGTTTATTAAGACGATAAGTTTAGTCATTACAGATTTGCTACAAGGTTAATTGTTACTTGGATATCAGAATCACAAAAGTTAGCTTGTAAACATGTTTGTTAAGAGCTTAAAAAAACTGCATATTATTGGGCTCCATAGGGTTAATTGGTTTTATGATGCATCTCAATTTAAAAGTATCAAAACGAAGTGTTTTACTGGGCCCCTATGGTTTTGCCTGAGTAAAAGGGAAAGATGCTAAGTTATAAGTTTTGAGGAAGAGAAAAAGTGGAAGGGACATTTGATCCCCTTCTATGGCGTCGATTGTTCCCTTGATCTGTGAACATATTTTGCATTATTTGTTGGTTGTATGATCCCCTGCTATGTTGTCGGTTGTTCCCATGATCAGTGAACATATTATTTTGTATTATTTTCTTCTCAAATTGTTGATAAAAATTTAAGAATTTAGGAGAATGAGAGAAGAAAATTTGTCATGATGGAGAAAAGTCATCTCCATAGAAGAATACAAGAAATATAAATAAAATCAATAAAAAGAAGGTATTTTAGTGTCACTGAAAGCCAGCTGAAGACATTTTGTCAAATTCTGCGGAAGCAATGCTCCAGAGATACTAGAGAAGGCCAAGAAAACCAATCTTTCTACCCTATACTTCACTGGGTCTTTGAATATTCTTGAATTCTGGTTCATCCAGGTACTCCAGGTCACCACAAACTTTGTAAATGTGTCAAAAGTAATCTTCTACCTTTCCAACCTTGATCACAAGCAAATCTTTCCACCCAGTGATTTTCAGTACAACTAATACACACAAGATCTGCTCTCTACCCCTTTCCAACCTTGATCGAAAGCAAATTTTTCCACCCTGCTCTGCGATGATCTTATTAGACATATTGCCCCTATTCGATGTTAAGCACAAACATTACACCTTTTATTTCATTTTAAGTACCCCTCGTTTTCTTTGCCTTTGAATGACACCTAGCTTTCTGTCTATCAACTCTTGGTTTGGACAAGTAACTCAAAATGCTTTTGTGAAATGAGGTTTGCAAGTTAGCAGTATGCGTATGCATTGAGGAGGTCTAAACAAGGAAGGATCTTAAATGCGTCTGAGAGAGGATGTGAACTGAACATACATTTTCTGTTAGATGAGTTTTGATCTCTATACCTGAAACTGCCACCATAAGCTTTAGTTGGCCTAAGGAAGAAGTTTGAGATGAGCAATAATAATCAAATGCTTCCCTCAAGCAGGTTGGGCCCAAACTAGGAAGACAGGACTTGCTTTTTCTGTCATTATATCACATTCTTTTGTTAGGATTATTTTATTTCTATATGCTTGTGCTACTATTATTTCTAGTCTTCTTGATTCAGATGTCTTTTCCAATCCGAGATCAAGGGATGCTTTCTAATGTTTTTTTTTGTTGACTTGTGAATTTGTTGTCCAAATGCATAGTTGAACAGAGTTGTAACCGGACCAAGAAATCCAGGAGTTATTGGTGACAGAGGATCTGGATCTTTTTCAAGGGAAAGTGAGTTCAATTAATTGTAAATATTGTTTACATTATCTTGTTGCACCAAATCAAGAAATTTCCTAGACTTGATATTCTGTAAATTTGCTTTCTGAGTCCTGATATGACCATGCAATGGTTGGGATTTAATTCTCATATAATTGTTGTCAGTGTATTTTTTAGCCAAGAAGAATATTGAATGGAAATGCCTTCATTCTTTTTTGTTTTCAGCTTGAAAGTTGAATTGGATGTTTTATCCTTGTGTTTTCTTCTCCATTACATGTACTTCACAAAGCATTTCATAAACTTTTTTATGATTTTGTTTAGTTTTTTCCACAAGCCTGATGATTGGTTAAATAGTTTTAGCAGAAGTCCTTTTCTCTGCATGCAGGTCAGAAGGCCTTTTCTTCAGTAAGATGGAGAGTGGCTTCTTGGCTAAAATGGTTTTTTTCTTCGTTAACCATTTTGAGATTGATTTAGTTCTCATGAATTTCTGGTACATCCAGTACAATCAATTTCTGATGTGTCAGGTTGTTGTTTGTCTCCCAGTTTTTTAAATAAAAGAAGTATAAGATATTTTGCATACATGCATACTTCACATCACTTGCTGGTGACACGTGCAAATGTTCTGTTGTGTTTTCTGTTTTGTGAACCAAAATGTACATGATTATTTCCACCTTCCAACTTAGCATACCACGGTTAACAGTTTGCAGAGTAACATATTTTTAGGTCAGCATTACTTCTATAGGGGTGTCTAAGTATGCCTCCTGCCATAGCATCTAATACTAATTTTCTTTTCAGGTTCATCTGCTACTGATTGGGCACAAGATGGAGAGTTTGCTGGCTGGTTAGATCAACAAATGTTTTGTGCAGAAAATGATCAGGACAGCAAGAGATGGTCATCACAGCCCCAACCTTCTTCTGCTCGTTTCTCAGAATCAAAGCCATTATACAGAACTTCCTCGTATCCCCTGCAGCCGCTGCAGCAGCCTCACTTCTCAAGTGACCCAATTCCTGTACCCAAATCAAATTTCACATCTTTCCCCCCACCTGGTGCTTCGCCACACCACCTCAATGTTGCTTCTCTTTCTGGTGGACTGCAGTCGCACTTGTCTGCTCCAAACCTCTCTCCTTTGTCCAACTCTAATCTTCATCTGGCTGGTTTACAGCACGGGTTACATTATGGTGGAAATCTGCCCCAGATCATGTCTCCTGGCCTTTCTTTTAATAATAGGCCACAAAAGCATTGGCTTAATCATGCTGGTCTATTACATGTAGATCAGTCTAGGCTCTTAGAGAGTATATTGCAGCAACAACTATTGCATCAAAATGGTCTAATGTCTGCCCATTTGATGTCACCACAGCAGCAATTGCAACAGCAGAGACTGCACTCTTCACTTCAACCATCACTGGCACATTTTGCAGCAATGCAATCTCAACTCTTTAATTCCCATCCTTCATCATTGCATATCAGGGATCAAAAACATAAATCATCCTCTCAAAGAAACCGGCGCTTTTCGCAAGGGTCTGACACTAGTAGTCAGAAAAGTGATAGTGGCTGGGTGCAATTCCGATCCAAGCATATGACAGCTGATGAAATAGAGAGTATACTGAAAATGCAGCATGCTGCCACTCATAGCACTGACCCATATATAGATGATTACTACCACCAAGCTTCTCTTGCCAAGAAATCTACTGGGTCAAGAATTAAACACAATTTCTGCCCATCTCACATGAAGGAGCTCCCTTCTCGATCTCGTAACAGTGCAGACCAGCATTCTCATCTCCATTTTGATGCTCTTGGGAAGATTCCTCTCCCACCCATACGTAAACCTCGCCCCCTTCTTGAAGTTGATTCTCCTAGTTCTGGTGATGGAAACTCTGAACAAATCTCTGAGAGGCCTTTGGAACAGGAACCTATGCTTGCAGCTAGAATCACTATTGAAGATAGCTTATCTCTTCTTCTTGATGTAGATGATATTGATCGTTTCCTGCAGTGTAATCAGTCCCAGGATGGTGGGGCTCAGCTCAGGCGTAGGCGGCAGAACTTGCTTGAAGGCTTGGCAGCATCACTCCAGCTTGTTGACCCACTTGGCCAAACTGGCCAATCTGTTGGACTGGCCTCGAAGGATGACATTGTGTTCCTGCGGTTAGTATCTCTTCCCAAGGGTCAAAAGCTTATCTGCAAGTTTCTTCAGCTCCTATTCCCTGGCAATGAACTCACCCGTGTTGTCTGCATGGCTATTTTCCGTCATTTGAGATTTTTGTTTGGTGGCATTCCCTCGGATACGGATGCAGCTGACACGACTACAAATCTCACAAAGACAGTTTCTGCATGTGTAAATGGCATGGATCTTCATGCATTGAGTGCTTGCCTGGTTGCAGTAGTTTGTTCTTCAGAGCAGCCACCTTTTCGGCCTCTTGGTAGTCCTGCTGGGGATGGGGCCACAGTTATTTTGAAATGTCTTCTTGAAAGAGCTAGTAAACTATTACATGGTCCTCAGGCTTCTGCCAACTGTGCTATGCCCAATTTTGCTCTTTGGCAGGCATCATTTGATGAATTTTTTGATCTTCTTACGAAGTACTGCCTGATTAAATATGACACCATACTGCATTCAGTCTATGCAAAGACACCACCTAGTACAGAAGGTATTGATTTGGAGGTGCGTGCAGCTACAAAACAAGAAATGCCCGTTGAGCTTTTACGAGCTTGCCTTCCTCATACGAATGAACGCCAGATGGAGCTCTTAAGGCATTTTGGGCAGCAACGCAATACCAGCACTGGGCTGAGTGCACATCCAGGGAATAGTGGCCACATAAACTCTGAATCAGTGAGGAGTTGAGCGAGGAAAGAATTAAAGATACTGCAACTGGATGACCATTCTGTGTATATCAAGCACAACGCTTATTTGGATACTGAAATGGTACTAATGTGCTTTGGAGCTTGGGAGTGGCAGAGATTCACCTTTATTGTGAGTCTGGTTTTACAAGGGTTCATCTTTATCTGTTTAATATTTTCCTTTAAAAGATTATCAACCACTCTAATCTCATTAAACCTAAAGTCATATGCATAAATTTGTATCATGATGGAAAATATACATGGGAGATGGTGACTGGGATGTCCTTTTTAATTTTATATTCTTCCGAGGAGCTTTATTTAGATGCTCTATGTTGTAATTCCTGGCAAACAAAAGCTAAAGCTTAGGGGATAGATTGTACAGGATAAACACTCCCTTTTGTTTTGATCTGTCTTGTTCATTGGAAGTCAAGGAAGTTGTAGTGAAGAGGGTTGTCCAATGTTCAGGACCATCAAGCTGGATGTACTTGTTGGAGCATGTATCAGTCAGAACTGACATACAAATTCTGTAATAAATTGCAAATGTTGTGGAGGTGCAAGAAATGTTCTGTCAGATTAAGGGAACTGGGAGTCCTGAAGTAAATGTAGTCAATTTCTCTCTCATTTGTGAGAAACTGTTAGATAGATTTAGTTTACCACATTATGGATTCTGTGTCTTGTGTTTATTGGCTTCAAGTGGTGGTGGAATCCTTCACAGGCAGAATTCTTTTGATATTGGGGTTTCAGTGTATGTTTCCTCACCATGAATTGTTTGCTTCTCTTTCATTTGCAGAATTTCTGTTTGTTTAAACAGAAATTCGAGCCTTAAACCTGTTTAAGTCGATAAAAAAGGTTGTTCTCGTAGTTAAGTAGAAATGTTTATATTTTAAACCTTGCGATCATTTTTTCAGAAAAATATTTTTCTCCATTTCCAGAACAAAATAATACTGGAAAATAAGTTTTAAAAAGAGATTTTTCAGAGATTTTAAAAATATTTGGGCTCAGTCAATATTTGCCACCAAACCCCACGCAAGTATCAAGATGCTAAAGAATTTGGCATCTCCTTGCCAGATAGTAGCCATACCCAGTGAGCTCTTATGGCCTCGTATAATAGCAATCACAACATCAGATGCTGCTGTACATGGTTCACCAGCATTAGATTTGTTAATTATTTTACACTAAGTGCAGAATATGAACATAAATAATAGCATAATGAAGGAAAATAAAGAAGATGATTGTATTGATGGCAGAACATTCTTAGATAGAGATAGAGTTTTAATTTGAAATAAAAACTATTAAATTTAAAAATTACATAACAAACAAATCAAATACAATTAGATTTATTTCTAAAAACTTGATCTTCAAGTAGAGATCTTCAACAACAAAATCTCCTGATGTTTTGCAGCAACAAAGTCTCCTGATTTTCTGCTGTTTTTAAGACATTCTTTCAACGCTCCTCCTTGCCTTAATTGTTGCAAACATTTAGCTTGCTTCTTAGTTCTTTTTAAGACATTCTTTTAACACTCCTCCTTACCTTAATTGTTGCAAACATTTAGCTTGCTTCTTAGTTCTTCAAAACTTGTTTTTGAAATAGCTTTAGTCAAAACATATGTAATATGGTCATTGGTTCTGCAATAAAGTAGAGTAACTTCTCTCTCTCTTTTTTTCTTCTAAACTTCTCTTAAAAAACATAATTTGATTTTAAAGTGCTTAGTCCTGCCATGAAAACAGGATTATTTGCTTGATTGTCAATATAAATTTGTGCTGGCTCAAGTTGACCCATATGCAAATCTGCAAGTATTTTTGTTATCCAAATTGCTTGATTTACAGCAGCAGTAGCAGCTATATATTTGGCCTTAGCTGTGCTTTGAGCAACCACATCTTGCTTCCTTGAACATCAAGAGAACATGCCTGATTTGAAGCTAAAACAATAATCCGAAGTGCTTTTCATATCATCCACGGATCTACTCAGTCACTGTCAGAATAGTCATGAAGCATAAAATTTTGAGATTGAGAGAACTTGATACCTTAGTTTATTGTATCCTTGATATATCTTATTATCCTTTTTGTGCCTTGAAGATGTGATTCACTTGCACAATGCATGAATCGTAAGAGCAAATTTACAACAAATGCAATATCAAATCTTGTTGCTGTAAGATACATCAAACACCCAATTAGACTTTTGTACTGACCTTTATCTATTTTGTTTGTTCCATCATTCTTATTGAATTTCTCCTTCAGATTCATAAGAGTGCTTGTGTTTTTGAAGTTCTCCATGTGAAACTTTTTCAACATCTTAGCATACTTCTTTTGACATATGAAGATTCCTCCATTGCTTTGTTTTACCTCCATTCCAAGAAAGTAAGACATCAAACCAAGATCTATCATCTCAAATACATTGAGCATTTCAGTCTTAAACTCTTCTATTAGTGTTTTATCACTTCCTGTTACAAGTAAGTCATCAACATAAATAGATACAATAATTAAGTTTTTATTAGTTCCTTTTACATATAATATGGCCTCACTCAGACTTATAACAAAGCCAAATTTATGTAGATGTTTATTAATTCTTCTATACTATGCTCTAGGAGCCTATTTAAGGCCATATAATATCTTAAACAAGTAGACCTTCTCCTCTTGTCCCTCGGCTTCAAAACCTTTTGGTTGTTCTATGAAAATCTCTTACTGCAGATATCCATTTAGAAACGTAGATTTTACATATAACTGATAAACTTTCCAATTCTTTTGTGCATACAATGCAAATAGCAATTTGATTGTATCAAGTTGTGCTACCGGTGCAAAAATTTCTGAGAAGTCCACTCCAAACACTTGAGCATAATCCTTCACAACTAATATGGCTTTGTATTTGTTTATAGAACCATTGCATTTTTTTTATTCTATAAACTCATTTGACTTCTGTGACCTTTTTATGTAAAGGCTTGTCCATCATATTATCATTTTTTTTTATCATTCCAACTTCCTCTTTTATTGCTTCAATCCATTCATAATTCGTTGTTCTTTATTGCCTCTTCGAATTCTGTAGGCTCACAAATAGCAATATTGCTACTTTCATAAATATCAGATAAGGATCTTGTACCTCTAACTGTCTCAACATCAATATTATCGTTAATAATCTCCCAAGTTGAAGATTTCTGCTTCTCTGTTGATGATTTTTGCCTCTCTTGTGGTTCCTCTCATTTTCATTATTTATCTTCCATGAAGTTAACATCTCTGCTTACTAGAATTTTCTCATTTTGAGGTTGGAAGATTTTGTAAGCTTTTAATGGACTGTTGTATCTAATGAACACTCCTAGTTTAGCCTTCTTATTCAACTTGTCTTTTTTAACTTGTGGCACATAAGTGAAACAAAGACAACTCAAGATTTTTAAATATTATAGGTCTGGTTTGTATCAAAACCAAGCTTCAAACGAAGTTCTTTTATGCAACAATAGATGGAACATTAGATAAGTTAGTGGCTGCTCCACATGCTTGTTCCACATAGCAGGGTTTATGTAGTTGATATAAGTACACTTTTGGTATAGAGAATGCTAGTGAATATACCTTGTAGTCAATCTGAAATTTGATTTCTTCACACACATACACAATTTATCATCATTATTATTATTTTGTTAATGCATCTAAGAATATATTGCATTTCATAAAGCACATGGAATTACTGGATAATTAGTTCCCTTCGGCTAGGCTTTAAAGCAAATGTGAATTAATTCATGCATGGTGCTGCTGCTATGAAGTTCTAAAATGAATTACTAATGAACATTTAGGCTATCAACTCAAAAAGATTGAATGTGTTAATTCGTGTAGATTTACTAGCTAGTGTTTTAACTACGCTAGCTCTAGTGGGGCGGAGGTTTTTTGTAAGGTTGATAATTTAAAATTTGGCACTCTTCATCTATTTTGACAGGATACGGACAAAAACGAACCCTAGCATGTGCCTCACTTGTAATGATCTCACCCAAGGAAGCGACAATATTCTCATTCTCCCATGCAGCCTCACTTCGTCTGGTTATACAGTTTGGCAATATAGGGCCTCTGATAAAGCCAATGTAGAATGCTGCCACTGACCTGGTAATGGATTTGCGCGGCGCTCAAACAGAAGTCCCTCAACAAATAATTAATTCCTTTGGCCATCCCATGATATAGATTGTGTACAAACTGTTAATATGTCAATTATACTGAATCAAAGTCGATCGGCTAATGAGACATTTAAATATCTTTACCTTAATTTTTATGTATATCCCACCGTTTCTTACTAGTTTTTATTTATTTAACCTTTTCTTACTGGTTCCCAAGACCTAAATAGTGATTAGAGAGCTCTTAAAGCATGGCACAAGTAAGCAGTAACTCAGCTAGTAATAGCCAAGTGGTAAGAAGTCAATTACAAGGAAAGAACATTTCTGATTTAAATCTTATCATTTATATTTTTCAACTCAAATATATGTATGTGATTGATTGAAAACTTTGAGTTGACGGGTTTTTTCTTATGGTTTGACTCTTGATAATAATTGTCCACTCGTGAGTTGCACATCCAAAAGTGTTTTCATGATATAAAAATAAAAGTCTGAAAATATGATTATTTTTCCTCGTTCAACACAATCTAATTATAACAAATTAAAGAACCACTATATCAAAGCCAAGCTTCATTTCATTTATATATTTTAGCATTACACACAAGGACGATATTATTGTAACAGAGGCCGCAGCCATATATATATATATATATATTTATTCATATTAAAGTAACGTAATTGTTATTGGGCAACAATAACTTGTTGCCTTCAATTTGAGCAGGATTAATCATGCTTCTAGATACCACATCTGGTTGTCTTTATCTAGGGATTCCCAAAGAAACATTTGTTGAGCGCCTTCTGTTTGACCACTGCGCAAATCCATTACCAGTTCAGTGACAACATTAATAATGGCTTTATCAGAGGACCTATATTTCCAAACTATATAATCAGACGAACTGAAGTTGCATGGGAGAACGAGAATGTCGCTTCCTTGGGTTAGGTCATTACAAGTGAGGCACATGCTAAGGTCCGTCTCTGTCCGCAAAGTACCATCTGTATAGAACTCCCATTTTTGCTCTTTTGTGTCGGCCTTGCAATCCACTAGCTTGGGCACGAATCTGTTTACTGAAACGCAGAGTTTACTGCCTGCACCGACGATAGACAACGGCCTTGAATCATTGATAGCCTTCCTACCTTCTCCAGAGGCATGCAGTCGAATTATAGGCCCGGGATGTGTATAAATGCCACCATCGTTTGCCATGACATGGTGATCGTGAATTGCCACTATCAAAACCCATAGTGCCACCAACTGCAAAATCCGAACTTTCATGTTTCCTTCCAGTATGGATCGTGGGAATTTCCAAATTTCACCTGTACAAATAGATGAAGAGTGTCAAATCTTGAAATACTAGCTGGACGTTAATCCACACAAGTTAACACATTTAATCATTTTCTGCTTTCATATCCCAAATGTTCTTCATTAATAGCGGCAGAAATAGGCATGAATCAATTCGCACTAGCTTCCAAGCCACGCTAAGGGAAACTAATTATCAAATAGTTCCATATGCTTTATGAAATGTCATATATTCTTAGATGCATGAAGAAAAAGTGAAGTGTGCCTGCGTACGTACGTGCAGCAAGACCAAGAACAGAAAACAAATGATAAATTGTGTGTGAAGAGCTCAAATAATTTAACCTTCAATGGAAATGAAAGTTTCCAAAGAAGGGGAATAAACTAGCTGATAACCTGTGAGGATGCCTGTCATTGAGAAGATTAAGAAGAAAGCTAGAGTGCTTGTGATTTTTTGGCGCATAACCTGCCTTGCTTTTATAAGGGTTCTTGGCTGTTGGTCCCCAACCACTTGCGTATATGTTTTTTTATATATCCAATGATTCAACATTCATATATAAGCTAGAGGGCTGAACATATCAACGTGCGGAAGCTTATATTTAAGAAGATGAGGAAGAGAGAAAGACTACTGCTAAGGATTAAAGTAATCAGACAGCCATTAAACCAGGTGCGAACGCTACTCATGTATCCGTGTCCATATCACACAGCTGGTTTACTTTCTTTCTTTCTTTCTTTACTATTATTATCAGCAATGAAAGTCCACTTGCTTCGTATAATTTAAAACATCAATCACATACTAAATATAAATATTACATCGTATATTCTTTGTTTAAGCAATGAAATTGTTCGAATTATATATAATACTGCAGACAAACAACAATTTGATAGTAATGTTATCCAGTCAAGTTAAACTATACGTGTTCAACCTACATATATAATCATAATTGGTTTTGTTTTTTTAATATTAATACGTAAAAGCCAATATAGCCTCTGGATTCAAAACACGGTTTAGGATTCAATATAGACTCTCTCTTTATTTTTATTACAAGGATTATCTATATGCTCTTTTTTTTTTATTACAAGGATTATCTATATGTTAGCGGCACACAATAAATAAAATGAGATGGGATTGCAGTACATACCGAGTAATAGTCTCAAGTCGTCGGGGCTCTGAAACACAAGGTGATGTAGGTGGAAGTACCAAAAAAAAAAAAAAAAACATCAAACGCAGACGCAAAGGAATTCTATGAGAAAGGGATGATATAAAAATTCTAATTTAAAATTTTATTATTAAATATTTTTTTATATAGTCTGTCTCTCCTTCAATAAATCCAAAATTTTGATATAAATCAACAAGGAAACCTGAAAATAAAAGAAATATAATAAAAATTCTAAACAAATTAGAAAAAAAACCATAAATAAAGCTAAAATAACCATAAAAAAGTTCTACATAAATAAAGAATCGAATCATAAACCAACTAAAAAAATATAGTAAATCTCAAACAATAACTTTTAAGTATTATTGAAAGGTCTTTCTCGATTTTCAATATTGTCAGAAAGTTTTAATCTTATGAGAAAAAAACATCTGAAATCTTCTAGTAAAATGTCAGTTTGATCAAATAGTTAGATTGAAAATTATATTTATTAACATAAAGCTACATATTAGAAAATTTTTTACTTACATTACTTTCCCCGTGATGAAAAGAATTTGTTCTTGAGTTCAAATTATTGTTACTTTGATCTTGTGAATGTTCAATCAAGACTCTGCAACTCCTTTTTTTTCTTTGTTTCAGGTGTATAATATTTTTAAATATCAACTTCAATCCCTTCATCTTAAAATTTGTATAAGAAATAACAATTGATAATTTATTTCTCTTTTATCGACTTTTAGGATAATAAATTTCATATCTCAAACTTCTTGAATATACTTTGCATCTATATAATACTTGAATACATCTATCTTTATGATAATAGTAAACTTGTAATAATAAAGATCAACATGGTTTAAATAAAAAAAAAATTTGTTGATTACATTTCATGTTTTCTTTGTACTCAACTTCTAACTTGTCAATATGGACAACATCAATGATACCATTACTATCATTAGATAGCATGCCTCCCTAAAATATTTATAACTTTTTGAATAAATCTAAAACTTGATATAAACCAACAAGAAAACCGCCAATCTAAACAAAACTAGGAAAAAGCTCTAAATAAAGCTAGGAATTTAATAAAATAATTCTAAATCCAATAAAAAAAAATATTAAACCAACTTGGAAAATTATTGGAAAGTCCTTCTAACCTCAGCATGAAAATAATGGCTAGTACTAGAAAAACAACTTCTTGCTTCACAAGGACGATTTAACAGAGGCCGCAGCCATATTTATTCATATTAAAGGAACGCAACTATTATAGGACAATAATAATTTGTTTCCTTTAATTTGAGCAGAATTAGTCATGATTTCAAGATACCAGTGCTGGTTTGCTCCATTATCTGTTGGCCATAGAATTATTTGTCGAGGGACAGTTGTTATAGAGTTGCGCAGATCCATTACCATTTCAGTGGGCACCATTCACAGTGGCTCTATCAGAGTCCCTATATTGCCAAACTATATAACCAGACGAACTGAAGCTGCATGGAAGAACGAGAATGTCATTTCTGTCCGTACAGTACCATCTGTACAGGACCCCCATTGTTGCTCTTTTGTGTCGGTCAATCCACTGGCAGGGGCGCGAATCTGCTTACTGAAACGCAGAGATTGCAGCTTGCCCCAACGATGGACAACGGGCTTGAATAATTTTTAAAATTCGTACCTTCTCCGGAGGCATACAGTCGAATTATAGGCTCGGGAAGTGTATAAATGCCGGATATGTGTATATTTGGGGCCAAGAGCTCTTGCCAGGGTGGTTTTTTAAGATTAAAAAAGAAGCTTACTATAACAGATGGTAAAAACCATTTATTCAATATTTTAACAATATGCACATTAGATGCCATCAAGCCAGCATTTACAATCTTTACTTAAACAGCGCAAATCAGAGTCTATACATGGAAAAATATGCTTGCCATGCTCAAAATGAACCTACAAAGAGGATGCTAGCAACTGAAACTAAATTCATTACAGGAATGAGAAAAGGCAAGCACGTAAAAATAGATAACAATTGTTGTTACTCAATTTTGAACCCCACATGCTGGAGATGGTGTATAACCGTTTTGAACTGAGTGTAGGAATGTAGCTCATGTTTGCTAGAAAATTGACAAAAACAAAGGAGAAAGAAATATTTTTTTTCCGAACCCTGTTTGAGCTGTTTTCTGCTCTCTTTATCCTTCCTCTTTGTTGCCAAAATCATCAGGTTTTCTTAGATTAATCAAGAGTCTTCATAATACTAAATTCGTTCCTTCTTTATCTAGTCTTTAAGGTTGGATAAATCCCTCAAAATTTGCACTAAAAAAACTGGTTTTGCTGCTGTCGCAATTTTTTTGTTCCAACTTAGGCTCTGATTCTAACTTGGTTTCGTACGATATCTGACCATCCTAGCTATATTTTGTCACTCATGACACGTTGACCTACACCTTTATTGGGTCATAAGGATCATTGTTCTTAAGGCAGACTCTCAATCAAATTTGGATGCTCAGCATTGTCAGATTAAGAAAACCTTTTTGACCAACCAGATTCCTGCCGGATTCTGTTATCTAAAATGATTTTATTTCACTTTGAATCCTTCATCAAAGTTGTAGTTCGGGACACATAGATGAATTTGGGCTTTTGAATTTCTTGATTTCGATATCAAAAGCTCAAGATATTCATGTTTGAAATCTAGCGTGAAAACATAGAATCTTGTCGCGAGAAGGTTTCCAGCCGAGTTTGGTTGCAATTCTCGTTATTCAAAACGAATTTATCTCACTTTGAATCCTTCATCAAAGTTGTAGTCCAGGACACGTAGATGAATTTGACCTTTCGAATCGCTTGATTTTGATATTAGAAGCTCAAGATATTCCTGTTTGAATATCTAGTGTGAAAGCAGGGATTCCTGCTGCAAGAAGGATTTTTGTCCAAGTTTGCAGGGATACAATTGCAAGATGCTTAAAGTTTGAAGACCAATTGCAGGCCAATTTGAAGGATTTTTTTTGGACCAAGGGCTGAATCAAAAAGTGCTAAAATGAGGGATTGAATTGAAGAACGATATTGAAAGGTTGGAGAGGGGGGCTAGATCATCATAAATGACATGATTTTTACCACACTGAATAAGGAAAATAAGACTTTACAGCATGCACCCTTACCCATCTGATTTCTTTCTTTTCCCCCCTACAAATTCCTGCTGTTTTCCTTTATCATCACGCTTGATTTTTGAAGCTGTAACCACGTTTTTATTGTCTCATTTCAAAGGGAGTAGCTGACCTTATGGAAGGAAAGAAAGAAGCCACACCATCCTCTAAAAAACTGGAAAGAAATTAGACATAAGAATCAGAATATTTAAGTTTTCTTTTTGCGTTTTTTTACTGCAAATCAGTAGGGATTTGCATCCTAGAACTAATGCACTGAATCTTTCCTAAATAGAGATATATTTAGACTATATATAAGCCCTGCTAATGACCTAACGGGAGAAAAAAAAAGCATAAAAAAAGAGAAAAACGAAGAGAAAAGAACAGAAAAAACAACCAAAGACGTGCAGATAAAACGCAGAGAACAAGAGTTTCTATTCATTACCGTGAAAAGAGAAAAAAGGAAAAAGAAAGTAGAACAGTGGAGGGAAAGAGAAGAGAAGAAAACAGGAAGAAGCAAGAAAAAGAGGCCAAAACCAGCATGACCATTGTTTTTTTTTTCCGCGAACCGTAGCCGGTGGCCGGGTGCAAGAATCTGCAGTGTCATCTCCTTCGCCTGTTTCAGCGCCAAGTAAGTCCATGCATTCTCTTTGCTTTGCATTTTAATTATATATGTTCTTGTGCAATCTTTTGTGGTTACTGTTCAAGTGAATTATAATTTAGTTGAACAATTATTTAAATTTTATGTCCTGCCAGGTCCCCTACTGAGGCACGTGACTCGGCTGGACCTAATTCTTTTCTTTTTTGAAAAAATAAAAGAAAGAGAAAGAGATTTATTTTCTGGAATATTTATTTTAAAGTCTGAATTTTTTTTATGTTGTAAAAAATATATATACCAATCTCGTATTTAGAATACCCGGTTTTCGACGCAATCGCTGGCAAATATATATATATATATATATATATATAAAATCAAAATTTGTTTTCTTGCATTTCTGGATTTTACAACAGATTTGTAAAATTCCAAAGGGTATTGGCCAATATCCCAAAAAAATATAAAAATCTTATTTTAAGGGGAATTCATCTATTGTTCACCGTTAATGTTTGGATAAAGAAATCCGAAAGGACGAATATCCAAAATATTATTGGAAATAATTTGTTATTATTCACTGTTAATATTTGGATAAAGAAACCCGGAGTGGTAAATATCCAAAATAATTTTCTAGGAATAAGAAATCCGCACACATTCTTGAAAGAAGTCTTGATTATAATCGAGGACATTTCAATTTTTTACTCCACGGTTTACGAGCCGTAAGAGTATAAAACACTAAGGCAAAAAAAAAAAGGCTTTTAAAGCGCCCTAGATTTCTAAATTTTTGTCTATCCTCCTTGTGATTTACGAGTCGCAAACTCTTCAAATACTAAGGGGAAAATGAGCTTTTAAAGCACATGGAACCTCCTTGGATTTCTATCATAATAAATTTAGTTTGAATCAAACCTAGAAAAACTGATGGGATTAGAAAGCACCAACACTATAGCAATTATAAAACAAGCCAAACACCAAGCAGTTTACCTTAGGTAGAGCGTACTAGGGGTGCTAATACCTTCCCTTTACACAACCAGTCCCTTACCTTAGAATATCTGAAAGACTATTTAGGGTTCCTAGTGACCAAATACTAGGTGGCGACTCCTTTATACAAAAAAAAAAAACTAAAATCAATCGAGGGTCGCCGCGCTCCGCCGCGAGGGTGCGACAACAATTATAGGCATGCCACATTTCATAATAGCTAAAAGTGAAATGCACCAAGTAAGTAATCCAAGAATGAATACGAAGCAGTATGAAGGGTGTCATAACTCAATTTGTCAATAAATAATAAAAAATAAATGGGTAAAAATATATTTGAGAATGAGATTAAAACAACATAAATTTGAAGTTCAGAGATGAAATTATCAGATTTGAGAGTAAATTGATTAGAAATTGAAGAATTAATAAGTTTGAAATTTTAATTAAAATTTGAATTAGTTTAATTAATGAAATCAAGAGAATTAATAAGTTTGCGAACTTAATTAAATTTTGATTTAATTATTTCAATAAATTCAGGGATTTAATTAAAATTAATCAAAGGGGCAAAATTAAATTTATTGATTAAGGGACCCAATTAATACATTTCAAAACATCAGAGACCAAACTACAATTTATCATTTTCCATGCCAAATGACGCCGCTTTGGATCCTACTGTTCATCATCTGTTTGCCAAAGACCGGTTCAACAGTGGAAAATCCAGCAGATCATGGCCACTATACCCACGATGCGGCCATGATCTCTCGCCTCCACGATGCCCACCATTTCTGGAGGCAGGGACACCAGACCTAAGCCAGAGAAAGGCCTCAGAAGGTAGAGGCATAGGGGAGAACGCCAAAAAAAAAAAAAAAACAGGGGACGAGCGGGAGAAGCAGGGGCAAAAAAAAAAAAAAAAAACAGAGAGCACGGAAAAAAAAAGAACGAACGAAACAGAAGTGGAGGGAAGTTTTTGGCCAGCCACCACACCTTCATCACCATCGTCTTCACAGTCTTCGGAAACCAGTGACGAGCGAACAGAGGAAAGAACCAGAGAAGACGGAGAAACAGAACAAGGGGAGCCATAAAAAAAACAGAGGGAAGAAACCCAAAAACAAGCAAAAAACAGAAGAAGAACGAAGACACTGGAAAATTACGCAAGGCAAGACGAAAACAAAGGAAATTCAAAGTAACTGGGGAGGGCTTTTCCAGAAGAGAAAACACTAGAGGACAGACGCAGGGGACGAAAGAATAAGCAGCAACACAGGGGACAGAAGAACACCAGAAGAAAACCCAGAAAAAAAAAAGTAAGAGACAGACACGAAAAGAGGAGGGAGAAAACATGTCCGGCCAGAGCTAACCGGTCGTCACCATCGTCTTCATCTTCACCCCGCAGCTGCACCAGGTAAGTTTGCATCTTTCCTTCTCTTTCCATTTTTAATTACACAGGCACTGTGCACTTGCAGTTTTAATTACTCCCACTGTGCTGAGCGTGCGTGAAGCTTTTCACGCGTGCCTTCGGCTTAGCCCAGCCGGGCACTGGCTTGGGCCAGTGACCAGGCCGGGCTGGCTAGGTCTAGTCCAGCTCCAAAAAAATAAAAAAATAAAAAAATATATGTATGCATAAAAAAATATAAATTTATTTTATCGGTTTATTCACTGACGCTAGAGTTATGAATAAAAATACTAATTTATTTTTTTTAAAATTTTATTTAGCTATATAAAAATAAAAAAAATATGTGTATGTGTATAAATAAATTTATTTTTATTTGTTTATTCACTGACGTTAGAGTCAGGAATAAAAAAAATATTGATTTAAATTTATTTTGTTTTTATAGCTACGTAATATTTACCAACGCCAGAATTAGAAGTATCTGTAGTTGAATATTCACTAATGTCAGAGTCAGGAATATTACACCCAAACCATCATAGCATAAACCAACAAAATATTAAAAATTTATGACAAAACTAACAATGCAGCCTGCCTCAGGCAGGACGCTTAAGGGGTGATCATATCTTTCCTTTTACGTAACCAGTCCCGTACCATAAAATCTCTGCTGACCAGTCAAGGTTCCTAGTGACCATAATACTAGGCAGCGACTCCTTAAATAAGATCATTTCCCATTAAAGAATAGGATGTCAAATATCTATTTTTTCCATGAAATATTATTTTTAAGGCCGCCACGAAATCCGGGTGCAACAAAGGGTGCATCACATTACATGCTAGCTAAAAGTGAAATGCACCAAGTGGTCCAAGAATGAATAAGAAACAGTATGAAGGGTGGATGACAAAATCACAACCTTTCAGACAGCCGCTCATGGTCTAAGGTTGCATCATTCACATCAGGTATCTCACCATTCACCCGTGGAGTGTGCTGGCAAAACATTAAATCTATGATTATTCATGTGGCTTAATAAACACCAAGAAGTTATTCAACAGCAGGAGGAAATAACAAAACAAAAAAGGACAACAATTATGTGTATTTGTTTACCTCTTTACCACTCACTGGTCAATATAGAGTATAAACTAGGTTAAAATAAATATATAACCAATCACAAGCATAGAAGGAAGTGCCAGATATGATGGATAATAACAGCAGTTGTTGAAGAATCCAGTGAGCACTTCCTACTCTGTTCCTCAAAACACGTGCTTGTTGCAAGCTAATGTGAAGGTCAAGAGAACATACACAATGCAACCCTTACTTTCAGCAAGGAACTACAGGTTGCATACTTGGCTTATGCAGCCACAGAATTCACAATGTTTTTGTTAATGGTTCCTTGTATTTTTAGGGACTGATTGTTTTAATCTTTTATTTTTTGGATGATGTATTGGATAGGTACATGCGTGTTCACTGGGTGATGAGGCATGCTTCTTAACTTTTGGATTTGGGTTATTGTTTACTTAATTAGGCTTCGCTGCAAGGAGTAATTTAATGGCCAAAGATATGAAATTAGCTGCTTATTTTGCTTATTTACAAATGGAAGTTAGATACATATACACGAAATGCCCTACTGCGCCGTTGGTACCTAGATTTATCCCCTATTTTGCTTAAATTAAGGAGATAATTTAACAAATTGACCTTTCCATACACTATACAATGAAACAAAAAAAATGCACCGCCCATGTGAATTTGAAATGTCATATGTGTGAAAGCACGTGGTATGGGCTGGAAAATATAGATGTGGAAAGGAAAATACTGGTATGGAGTCCAAATGCGACAGTCTCTTCCCAAGCGTTCCAGCAACTTGAGAACTTTCATCTTCTGCTAGGATGCTTGCAATGGTTTGGTCATCCTCTATGTCCGGAAAGCTGCTATTCAAACTCGAAGTCGAGCTCACACTTGCATTGCTATTGCTTTCAGTCATACTATGCCAACATCAACAAATCCAGCTAATTCTAACCTATAAAACAAGCAAAGGCGAGGCATCAAATCTGAATATCAATAGCAAATTCCGAATCTATAGATGCACAAATTTCTATACAAGATGATGACAAACTTCAAAATTAAGAATATATGTTCCTCTCGGAGCAAACAGCATTCATTAATCTAAAGATTTTAACCAAACCATTCATCAATTTCACATATAATTCCTTGGCCATCCCATGATATAGATTGTGTACAAACTGTTAATATGTCAATTATACTGAATCAAAGTCGATCGGCTAATGAGAATTTAAATATCTCTACCTACAACCAAGAGCGGACAGCAGGAATTTTTCCTGTCCGGACTATTAAATAAATATATAATTTTTTTTAAGATTAATTATTAATTTATATATATATAAATTTTTGAAGTTAATAATAAAGTTTTAATTCAAATATACTATTTAAAATATTAAAAAATAAATTTAAAAGTATATAAAATTAAAGTAAAATTAAAAATAAACTCACTATTAAAGTTATATCCTTTGATGTTTTGTGGAATATAATTCATCTATAATCGAATATGAATCGATATTATAACAACCCTTCAACCGGGATAAAATAACAATCTCATGTCAACTGGAAAATAAAGTAATTAAATTTTTTTCCTCTCTCAATTCCTCATTCCTACACTTGATTCTTTCTTAAATTAGTATTTTATAAGTTGGACTTGTAAGTTTACAAGGTTATTCTCTCATTTTTTTATTTTTTTTCTTGGATTTTTTTTTATATTTTTCCCTTACTTTTCTCTCTTTCTATCTCGCATTTTCTTTTCTTTCTTTTTCTATTCTGCTTTTGCCCAGTCGACAACATATAAAAGGAAGGAATAGCTGATTTATTTTATTTTTTAATAGAAAATAACCATTTTACCCTTAATGAGTCGTTTTGTTTTTATTTGACGGTTATTTTTTTTTGTTAGCACTACCACGCTCCGTTCATCCTAAAATTTTAATCATATTTTATTCAATATATTTTAAGATCCCTCGTAAAATGTCAACTCAATCTGATGGTCGGGTTGAAAATTACGTCTAATAACATAAAACTAGTCAAATTATGATTTTTCATCAAATTTTTGAATTTCTCCAAAAATTCTAAAATTTTAACCTAAATTAAAGCATCATATTAGAAGACTCCACATAATTTTTTTAAAAAATTTAATAACTCAATCAAGAATTATAAATTTTTTTTATATAAAACTACTCAAAAAATATTAATAAAATCTTGATATTATAGCATACAGAAGCCTTTAAGATGCCTCCGCTCATGCCTGCAACTATTGCTAACAAAAAAATATTACTCCTCGTTGTATCTTATTAATTTTTATGTATATCCCACCATTTCTTGCTAGTTTTTGTTTTTCCCTTTACCTTTTCTTACCGGTTCCCAAGACCTAAATAGTGATAAGAGAAAGCTATTAAACCTTGTACGAGTAAGGTAAGCAAGTAAACTTGGAACTCGACAAGCACTAATCAAGCAATAAAGAATGAATTAAAAAAAAAAAGAATATTTTTTATTCAAATAGTATGACTTGCATTTCTCAGCCCGCATAAGAACTTTGAATTGACAAGCTCTTTTTCATGGTTTAGTTCCTGACCGTGTCTGTCCACATGTGGGTCGTATCCAGGACCATTTTCATGATATATATATATATATATATATATATATATATATATATATATATATATATATAGAGTATGAAAATAAGGCGATTTTTACTCATTCAACACAATCTAATTATAACTAATTAAAGAACCACTCTATCAAAGCGAAGCTTCATTTCATTTATATATTTTAGCATTACACACAAGTACGATGTAACAGAGGCCGCAGCCATCTTTATTCATATATATTAAAGCAACGTAATAACTTGTTGCCTTTAATTTGAGCAGGATTACTCATGGTACTAGATGCCACATCTGGTTGTCTCCACCATTGGATTTCCAAAGAAGTATTTGTTGAGGGACTTCTGTTTGACCTTCGCGCAAATCCATTACCAGGTCTTCAGTAGTACTGGCAGTATTAATAATGGCTTTATCAGAGGACCTATATTTCCAAAATATATAATCAGACGAACTGAATTTGCATGGGAGAACGAGAATGTCGCTTCCTTGGGTTAGGTCATTACAAGTGAGGCACATGCTATGGTTTGTCTCTGTCCGCAAAGTACCATCTTCAAGGAACTCCCATTTTTGCTCTTTTGTGGCGGCTTTGCAATCCACTAGCTGGGGCACGAATCTGTTTACTGAAACGCAGAGTTTACTGCCTGCCCCGACGATGGAAAACGGCCTTGAATCATTGATAGCCTTCCTACCTTCTTCGGAGTCATGCAGTGGAATTATAGCCTCGGGATGAGTATAAACGCCACCATCGTTTGCCACGACATGGTGATCGTGAATTGCCACTAACAAAACCCATAGTGCCACCAACTGCAAAATCCAAACTTTCATGTTTTCTTCCATTATGGATCGTGGGAATTTCCAAATCTCACCTGTCAAAATAGAAGAAGAGTGTCAAATCTTAAATTATCAACCTTGCAAAAGTCTCCCGCCCACTAGAGCCAGCACAGTTAAAAGACTACATAGTCAATCCACACAAGTTAACACATTTAATCATTTTTTGCTTTCATATCCCAAATGTTCTTCATTAGCGATTGATTTTAGAGCTGAATAGCAGCAGAAGTAGGCATGAATCAGTTCACACTTGCTTCCAAGCCTAGCTAAAGGGAACTAATTATCAAATAATTCCATATGTTTTAATTATGAAATGTCATATATTCTTAGATGCATGAAGAAAAAGTGAAGTGTGCTTGCGTAAAATGATAAATAATTTAACCTTCAATGGAAATAAGGGGAATAGAGTAGCTGATAACCTGTGAGGATGCCTGTGATTGAGAAGATTAAGAAGAAAGCTAGAGTGCTTGTGGTTTTTTGGAGCATAACCTGCCTTGCTTTTATAAGGGTTCTTGGCTGTGCGTATGTCCCCAATCACTTGAGTATATTAATTAAGAAGATCACTACCAAGGGTTATAAGTATTTTTAATGAAATGTTATACATATCCAATGATTCAATATTCATATATAAGCTATATGGCTGAACATATCAATGTGCGGAAGCTTATATTTATGAAGATGAGGAAGAGAGAATGACTACCACTAAGGATTAAAGTAAAAAGTAATCATAGAGCCATTAAACCAGGTGCAAGCTCCTCATGTATCTGTGTCCATATCACACAGCTGGTTTACTTCACTTTTTTTTTTAATTACTATTATCACCAGCAATGAAATTCCACTTACTTCGAGATAATATATATTATATTTTAAAATTTTATTTAATAATTTAAAATTTTAAAATAAATTAATTTTTTCACATATATTAAATTCTTGATGACTAAGTAATCATATAAGTTTGAATCTCATCATCTTTATTTATTTGATCAAAATTAAATACAAAATAATATATACATTTACAAATCTCAAATTTAAAAAGCTTTCATTTAAGAAAATGTATTAAAAAATAATATAAATCATATAATAAAACTTTATCTAATAATTAAAATTTTTAAATTGCTATGATCGGTTCTTTACCGTTCTAAATATAAATATTTCATCGTATATTCTTTGTTTGAGCAATGAAATTGCTAGCTGTATCATTAATTATCAGCTCAGCATCGGCTTTTGTTGTTCAAATAATAATCCGCATCAGACAAATTGATAGTAATGTTATACAGTCAAGTTAAACTAGACATGTTCAACCTACACATTAGTAATCATAATTGGTTTTGTTTTTTTAATATTAATACGTAAAAGCCAAAAAAAGACTATGGATTCAATATAGACTCTCTCTCTTTTTTATTACAAGGATTATCTATATGTTGGCAGCACCCAGTAAACAAAATGAGATGCGATTGCAGTACATACCAAGTAATAATCTCGGATTGCTGGGCTCTAAACACAAGATGATATAGGTTGAAGTACATATATATATATATAAACAAACACATACACACAAAAAGGGATCATATAAAAATTTTAATTTGAAATTTTATTACAAAATATTTTTTTTATTTAATATGCCTCTCCTTAAGTAAATCTAAAATTTGAGTACATAAATCAACAAGGAAACTTGAAAATATAGTAAAAGTCCTAAACAAACTAGAAAAAAAAAACCATAAATAAAGCAAAAAAAAATCATAAAAGAGTTCTAATCAAATAGATAATCAAATCATAAAGTAACTAGAAAAATATAGCAAATTTCAAACAATAATTTTAGGTATTATTGGAAGGCCTTCTTGATCCCCAATTCCTGCAAAGTTTTAATCTTATAGAAAAAAAACATCTGAAATTTTCTAGTAAAATTTCAATTTAATCCAATAGTCAGATTGAAAATTATGCCCATTAATATAAAATTACATATTAGAAAAAAAAAATTACTTACATCAGTCTCCCTGTATTGAAAAGAACTCATCTTCGAGTTCAAATTATTGTTACCTCGATCTTGTGAATGTCCAATCAAGACTCTCTAGTTCCTTTTCTTACTTTGTTTCAGGTGTATAATATTTTTAGATATCAACTTCAATCCCTTCATCTTAAAATTTATATAAGAAATAACAATTGAAAATTTATTTCTTTTTCATTGACTTTTACAGTAATAAATTTCACATCTCCAATTTCATGAATATGCTTTGCATCTATGTAATACTTGAATACATCTATCTTTGTGATAATAATAAACTTGTAATAAAAAAAATCAATATAGCTTAAATCAATAAAAAAAAAAATTGATCACATTTCATATTTTTTTGTATTCAACTTTGAACTTATCAACATGGACAACATCAATGATACCATTACTACCATTATTTATGATATCATCATCAAAATAAACATCATAAATTGATGGAGAATACTAATTCATAACTCCTTTACTATAAACAGGATTACCAAAATCTCCATGATTCTCATCTCGATCAAGAAGCCACCTCCTATGCGCATGCTTCTAAAATGGATTTTCAAAAGTGTCCATAGATATATAATCACTTTTTTTATGATCTTTCGAGCTTCTCACCTCTACCAATTGACATATTAATTTCGCAATTTGTATGTACTTGTCTTCTATCATCAGCTCTTGAATGTTTCTCTCCAATTTGTATGTTATGCTCTATGACATTTTTTAACCATGGTTATTTAACAGCACACGACAAGCAAAACAACCTAGGATTGCAGCAGACAATAAGCACAAAGAAAGACAATAAACACAAAAACATAGAGTTTTATCGATTATAGACGATTATTTAGAAACTCTAATTCATAATTTTACTATTGAATATTTTTTTATATATAATGTCTCTTTAAAAGGTTTACAATTTCTTAAATAAACCTAAAATTTAACATAAACCAACAAGAAAACCGACAATAAAGAAAAAATAATAAAAATCCTAAACAAAACTAGGAAAAAGCTCAAAATAAAGTTGGGAATTTAATAAAATAGTTCTAAATTCAATAAAAAAATATATTAAACCAACTTGGAAAATTATTGGAAAGTCTTTCTAACCTCAGCGTGAAAATAATGGCTAGTACTAGAAAAAAAATTTCTTGCATCACAAGGACGATTTAACAGAGGCCGCAGCCGTATTTATTCATGCTAAAGTAACGTAACTATTATAGGACAATAATAATTTGTTTCCTTTAATTTGAGCAGGATTAGTCATGATTTCAAGATACTTGTGCTGGTTTGCTCCATTATCTCGTTGGCCAAAGAATTATTTGTCGAGGGACTGTTGTTAAAGAGTTGGGCAAATCCATTACCATTTCAGTGGGCACCATTCATAATGGCTTTATCAGCGTCCCTATATTGCCTATTATGGAATGTTATTATGTATATATATTTATCTTGTATTTACCTTAAATAGGTTTTTGATCATGTGTATTAGACTACATGGTTAGTATCATGTACAACCCTACATCTATATATTTATTACAGAGGGGAGTGCTCGCTCATCATATATCACGGCCTCCATAATATTTTCCAATACTCCTTCTCCCTTAACTTCAACTTGGTATCGAGCATTATATTCAAAAGAGCTTCCATCGGCGCCTCCCTCTTCTTCTCATGGATTCTACTACGACTCAATCTTCATCTCTTCTTACAACAAACATGTCATTTCATGAGCATTCCCCTGTTCTCCCTACTAAATTCTTCACTTATGCAACCTGCGTTAGGTTTTTCAATGGCTCCTCCTAGATTTTTTGGGTCTGCACCTATTCCTTCTATTGGATGCGGCTTTCCTCTAACAATTGCAGCAATACCTTCCTCTGCACCGATTGTTTCGGTCTTTGCCGGGACTCCCCTCTGCAAAGCATCAATTGTTCCCAACACACATCTTCATGGTCTTGTTGTAGTCCCTCTCTCAAATACTCATCAGATTATCTCCTTGAAACTGGCCACCAATAACTATTTGTACTGGAGAATGCAAATAAAACCATATTTGTTGGGTCAGGGTGTGTATGCTTTTGTTAATGGATCTTATCCTTGTCCGCACCCTATGTTACTTGTCGCCGATACAGCGGCTCCTGGTATAAACCCATTCTTTCTCTCATGGAAGCAACAAGACCAATTAATTATGAGTGCACTCCTCTCTTCTTTATCTACTAAAATTCTACATCTTGTGGTTATTTGTGACACATCTCATAGCATATGGCGAGACACTTGAAAAATCCTTTGCTTCACCGTCACATTCAAGGATTATGTAGTTACATGGTTCCTTTCGGGATTTGCGTCGGGGAGATGATTCGGTTAGCACTTATCTGCGGCTAGCTAAGGTTCTCTTTGATGAGTTGGCCGCTGCTCGGTCGGCTCTCTCCTTAGAGGATTTTAATCTTTATGTATTTCGGGGCTTGGGCGGTGATTTCAAAGACTTAATGACTAGTTTGTCTACACGAGCAGAACCCTTATCATACTCTAATCTTCACAGTTACCTGCTCACTCACGAATACCTGAATAAGAGCTCCCTTCAATCCACTATTGGCTCTCCTATGGCAGCACTTTTCTTTGCCCACACCTTCACATTCCACAACTTCAGTATTCTCGGTTCGGTGTGGTGGTTTTGGTGGTCCTTCTAGCCATTCCTATCGTGGGCGTGGGCGCCACCGAGGTGGATGGAGAGGCTACCGTGGTGGTAACCATGGCACCTCCGGATCCGGTTGGCGAGATTTTTGGGTCTAGTTTTCATCATGGTTCCGTGAGTGCGGGGCCGGTTGGCGCAACATTCCCGTGGAGTTTCTAACTCCAACCAAAATTTTCAAAATGTTAAATGTCAATTGTGTTATGGTTTTGGGCATTTAGCCAAATACGTTCTCAATTTACCTCACGGCATTTGCGGAGCTACCGCTAACTTGGCATTTCGAATCCTCGGCTCTCCTCTCGCGGGTTGGTTTCCGATACGGGTGCTAATCGGCATGTGACACCGGACCTCGCTAGTATGACGAGTTCAGAGCCCTATCTTGGCAGTGATCAATTACATGTCGGTGATGGTAAGGGACTGGTTATATCATATATTGCTCAATCTAAACTCTATACTCCCAAACGCACTTTTATCCTATCAAATGTTACGCATGTACCACATATTAAAAAACCGTTGTTGTCTGTTCAGAAATTTTGCATTAAGAATAATGTATTTTTTGAATTTCATTCATCTGTGTTTTATGTTAAGGATCTAATAACCAAGGAGGTGCTCCTTTCTAGTCAAAGTAGCGATGGTCTGTATGTCTTATCCGAGTCTTCTACAACGTCCGTATCTCAAGCTTTCCTATCAACGTCTGTGTCCTCCACTGCTGATGTTTGGCATCATCGCCTTGGGCATCCTAGCTCTTGTATTTTAGGGTCTCTAGTATCAAATAATAAAGTTGCATGTACTTCCAGAGTTAGGCCTTTAGGAAAAGCATCGCGTCTATCGTTAGGCCTTACTGGTCATAAAACATATGCTCCTCTTGAGCTTGTTTTCAGTGATGTTTGGGGACCTTCCCCTATGTTATCTACTGATGGTTATCGGTATTTTGTGATTTTTGTGGATGCTTATACTAAGTATATTTGGTTTTTTCCTTTAACGGCTAAGTTTGATGTGTTTAAAATTTTTCTTCAATTTCAAGCTCTTGTTGAACGACAATTCGCCACCAAAATTAAATCCGTCCAAACAAATTGGGGTGGTGAATATAGGAAGTTAAACACATATTTTAAAACCATTGGCATTCATCACCGTCTAATCTGTCTTCACACGCATGAACAAAATAGTATTGTTGAGCATCGTCATCGTCATATCATTGAAACTGGTCTTACGCTTCTTAGTCAGTGTAAGGCTCCGTTAAAATTTTGGAGCTATGCTTTTGAAATAGTTGTCTATCTCATAAATCGTATGCCCTTCTTTGCGTTCTAAATGGTTGTACACCTTTTGAACGTTTGTTTAAATCTTCACCGATTACAATTTTCTTCGTATCTTTAGGTGTTTATGTTTTCCTTTACTTCGTCCTTATAACCAACATAAACTAGATTTTCACTCTTCCCCATGTGTGTTTCTTGGCTATAGTTCCTCTCATTTGGGTTATCGTTGTTTTGATTTGTCATCATCTCGTATGTATATTGCACGGCATGTTAAATTTCATGAAAATACATTCCCTTTTGCATGTTCTGAACAAACAACTGCCTTGCCTTCTCTATCTCTACAAACAACCCTCCCCGCCTTCACCGTTTTTCCTACTCCCATGCCTTCTCCATCTACCCCATTTCTGCCACCTTCTCCAACGCATACTCATAGGGTTATTGCCTCCTCTCCTCCACCTTGTCCCGTGAGTAACAATCCCTCTACTTTATCTCCACCTTACTCTACTACTGATCACTCTCCAAGTATGGAGTCTGTTTCTCCAGGTACGGTGATCCCATTGTCAGCGGCCTCCTCTCCTATTGTGGTTTCCTCTCGGCCTCTTGGCAGTCCCACATCAAGCTCTTCCTCTGGCTCTCCTCCTTCCTTGCGTCTGGTAGTTGATTTATCTAATTTTGATCTTCAGCAGGTTTCTCATAGTTCCTCAACTTTGCTAGCTGACTCCTCTCGCATCCACCACATGACACTTCGTCCTCGCCAGCCCAAACAGGCGCATCTTAGTGTATATCAATCATCTGCTACCGTGTGTCCTGTTCAGTCCCCTGCTACCATGAGTTCTTCTTCTCCTAAACATGAACCTCTCACGTTCAAAGACGCCTCTCAACATTCGGCATGGCAGCAAACTATGCAAGATGAGCTTCGAGCTTTGCAATCAAATGTTACGTGGACTCTAGTTCCTTATTGTTCCTCTATGAATGTTGTTATCAGTCGTTGGGTCTATAAAATCAAGCGGCGGCGGATGGTAGTATTGACGGGTATAAAGCCGGTCTTGTGGCTAGAGGGTTCACTCAACAAGAAGGAATCGACTACCTTTAGAATTTCGGTCCGGTTGTTAAAACTGCGATTGTGAGGTTAGTACTTACTATTGTTGTGACCGTGGGTGGTTTATTCATCGGCTTGATGTTCACAATACTTTCTTGAATGAGATTCTTCAAGAAGAGGTGTATATGGAGCAACCACACTGGTTTTTCTCACCCTACTCTATCATCTCATGTTTGTCACACTGCATAAATCTATCTATGGTTTAAAACAGACTCCCGGGCATGGTATACCGGACTCGGTGATTATCTCATTTCTCTTGGTTTTCATGCCTCTACTGCGACACCTCTCTCGTTTATTTACTCGATGGCCATGATCTCATTTACTTGCTTGTGTATGTAGATGACATTACGCTTCTTCGGGAACAATTCAACTCTACTATGCCATTTGATTACCTTCTTGAATTCCAAATTTAAAATCAAGGATTTAGGCTACGTGCATTATTTCTTGGGGATTGAAGTCACCAAAGCGCCATGGGACTTATGCTCTCACGGCATAAATATACTCTCGATATCATTAGGCGAGCGGTATGTCTTTGTGTAAAGCTGGCGACACACTGCTTCATCCTCGTCTAAGCTATTGCTTGACCTCGAGATACTTTGTACTCGATCCTACCCGTTAAACCATGATTGTTAGTGCTTTGCGAGTATCTCACTTTTACTCGCCGGATATACGTTATGCTGTAAATAAAGTCTGTCAGTTTATGCACTCGCCTACCGATGGTCATTGGTCTCTTGTTAAAAGAATTGTCTGGTACCTTCAAGGAACATCATCTTATGGTCTACACATCACTCGAGGGTCCTCTCTTTCCTTACATGGTTTTACAGATGTTGATTGGGCTGGTAGTTTTGATGACAGAAAATCCATCGGTGGCTACTTGGTATATCTCGGCAACACCCCTATTTCTTGGAAGTCTGGAAAACAACACACAGTGGCTCGTTCATCAACTGAAGCGGAATATAAGGCTCTTACAGATGGTACTGCTGAGATTTTGTGGATTCGGGCTCTCTTTGTCATATCTTCATTTTTCCTCTGATCCTATGACTATCCTTTAGTGATGCAAATCAAGACACAGGACTACCTACGACTTCAGGATCAAAGCCTTCATCAATATAGGAGTCATTGCAATTTATTTCTTTCCTGTTATTACTTTTCTAGTTTAGTAGTTTCCTAGTTGGATTTGAAATTCTTTTACGTTACTCTTTCCTAGTTTATTATTGTTTCCTAGTTAAAACTGGAGACTGTATTAGTATTTAAAGAGGATGAACATAATATGAACGGCAATGAATTTTTTAGCCATCCTACGAACTCTGAGTTGAGCTTTCATTGGAGTGATTCCAATATACAGAGAGATTCGAGTGCTAGTCCCTACTTTTGATATTCGGCGTGAGGTCTGCCCCAAACAGATCGTTGGCACCAAATTGGTATCGAGCAAATTGTGGTTACCCGGTTCCATTCATTACAGTGTCCTACGTCCATGCCCATAACCCGCAGTGGTAACTCATACACCATGACAACCAACCAAAACCTGAACAACCCAAACCCACCTAACCAAAACCCAAATAACTCAAACCCACCCAATCAACACCCGAATAACACAAACAACCCAAACTCCGACCACCAAAACCCAAACTCAAGCCATCGAACCCAAACACCCGAGACACGGACCGGCCTCAACTACAATACCAGGTTGACCAGATCGCCACGGTAATGGAACAACTTATTCAACGATTAGATCTCATGGAGGAGCGTTGTACTCGAGAGGAGCGTGGACCCTTTAATGATCAAGATCGCGCTGGACGCAGAGCAGTACATAGAGAGAGGTTGGGCGACAGAGATGGAGATGTTTATGAAGAAGAAGGAAATCAGGAGTTTGAGAATCATGAACCACGAGTTCGGCGTCATAGGCAAAACATACACAGAGGACATACAGATCATGGTACAGGTTATCAACCTCTTGATGAATTGACCAAAAGAATGAAGGTTGACGTTCCAGATTTTCTTGGAAAACTAGAACCCAATGCTTTTGAAGATTGGCTAATAGCTATCGAGGATTACTTTGATTGGTTTGCCGTGTCAGAGGATAGAAAGGTTCGTTATGTTCGGATGAAATTAAAAGGCCATGCACGAGCATGGTGGGGGAGTGTAGAGGAACAATTGCGCCGAACACGTAGACCAGCAATTTCTAATTGGGAAGAGATGAAAGAAAGACTGAAAGAAAAATATTTGCCCATTGACTATGAGCAGATGATGTTCGAGGAGATGTTGCAACTCAGACAAGGTTCATTAAGTGTTGATCAATTTACAGATCGCTTCCACGAGTTGGCGTGCGTAGTAGGGTTGTGGAAGGCGAACGGCAATCTTTAGCCCGATACCGCCTTTGGATTACGCAATGACTGCGTAAAGAGATGTGGACCGCACGATTAATCAACGTGGAAGAGGCATATCGGTTGGCACTCCGTATTGAGAAACAACTAGGACCTTACGTCGGTAGAAAAGCCATGTCCTAGGACTCAAAATCAGAATTTGTCTCAACATCTTCAACCCAAAGGCTCCCACCACTAAGGGATCAAATTAGAAGTGGGGTCGGTGGAGATTATAAAGGAAAAGCCAAAGCTTCTAACGAAGGACCACGGTGCTATAAATGTAAAGGCTTCGGTCACTATCTTTGTTGTATGTCCTACAAGGGATAAGAAATTAGCCTTTATTTGCGAAAAAGAACTATTAGTGGAGGACACGTTGACGACACGGAGGAGGAAGAAATTGATGGGAGTATACTTAGTGACGAAGAACACTTGAGTGCATCCGAATTACCCATTGCGTTATCCATCGAATATTAACGGGAACAAGGAAGGAGCTCCAGACTAATCTCGAATGGTTACGCACCAATATTTTTCACACTCGCATGGAGCATAATGGTCGGGCTTTGAAAGTCATTATTGATAATGGCTGCGGCATGAATGTGATCTCTGAAGCTGCCATTGAACGCTTGGGGCTGAAAACTGAGAAGCACCCCACCCCTTATCGGATTAGTTGGGTTAATGAGACCAATTCTGTCCACGTAAAGCAGCGTTGCTTGGTTAAGTTTTCATTGGGAAAAAAATATGTTGACGAAGCCTGGTGTGATGTAATTCCTATGACTGTATGCCATATGCTATTGGGGCGTCCGTGGCTCTATGACCGGAGAGTTATCTATGACGGGTATGCAAATACCTATTCTTTTAATTTCAAGGTAAGAAATTTGTTTTGGATCCCCTATGATTTCGAGTTTGATACAAAAAAGGAGTCTGTCCCAGTCTTAACAATACGACAATTTTCTCGAATTGTCGAAGCGGAAAACATGGTACTATTAATAGTGAACCGTGAAGTGAAGCGGGAGGACAACATTATTCCAACGAGATCTTCCAACGAGTTCCCGACAATCTTGGAAGAATTTCGAGGATATCATGCCCGATGAGGTTCCAAATCGACTACCCCCGATGAGGGACGTACAAAGCACGCCATTGATCTAATTCCGGGATCAACCTTGCCTAATTTACCGCATTATCGCATGAGCCCAACGAGAGAATGAAGAGCTCGGTCGTCAAATTCAACAATTCTTGGACAAAGGTTTCATTCGAGAAAGTCTCGGCCCACTGTTGTCCGGTTTTACTTACACCAAAGAAGGACGGTAGTTGGAGGATGTGCGTCGATAGTCGAGCCATTAATAAGATAACTGTGAAGTACCGGTTTCCTATTCCTCGTCTTGATGATATGTTGGATTTATTATGTGGCTCCTCTATTTTCACTAAAATCGACCTCCGGAGCGGTTATCATCGATTCGCATCCGGGGTGGGTGACGAATGGAAGACAGCATTCAAAACGAAAGATGGGCTCTTTGAGTGGCTAGTCATGCCATTCGGGCTAACCAACGCACCAAGCACCTTCATGCGCGTAATGACGCAAATTCTCAAACCATTTTTGGGAAAGTTCGTTGTTGTTTATTTTGATGACATCTTAATTTTTAGCCGAAGTGTGCGGGAACATTTAAGCCATGTCGAGCAGTTACGAAGGTCCTAAGAGGTGAATAGCTCTACATTAACAAAGCCAAGTGTTCATTTATGAGGCAAAGTGCCAAGTTTACGGGTTTTATCATCTCTAATCAAGGTGTTGAGGCCGACCCGCAAAGGTACAAGGTATGCAAAGCAATGGCCAACCCCAGAATCTATCCGAAGTTCGGAGCTTTCACGGCTTAGCCACATTTTATCGGCGGTTTATTCGCAATTTCAGCACAATCATGGCCCCAATCACCGAGTGCCTGAAAGAAAAGAAATTTGCATGGAGTATGGCGTTTGCCAAAGCATTCACGAAATTAAAAACAAGATGGGACACGCACCCGGTGCTCAAGTTACCGATTTCTCCAAAATTTTCGAAGTAGCTTGTGACGTATCACATGTGGGAATCGGGGGAGTGCTAAGTCAGGAGGGCCATCCTATTGCTTTTTTTAGTGAGAAGCTTAATGACACTCGCCGGCGATACTCGGTATATGACATGGAATTCTACGCTTTAATTCAAACACTCAAGCATTGGCGCCCTTATTTGATCCACAGAGAGTTTATCCTCTTTACAGACCATGATTCCCTGAAACACTTAAATTCCCAAAACAAAATTAATGCACGACATGCTCGTTGGATGGATTATTTACAGCAGTTTGATTTTGTTATTAGACATAAAGCGAGGGACGAGAAAATAAGGTGGGCGACGCCTTAGCAGGAGACCACATCTATTGCACATGTTTTCGGCCAATGTTGCGGGTTTCGACAAAGCATGAAAACCGAATATACCGGCGACGAGGACTTTGCTAGTGTATGGAATAATATTTCTAATCAGGGAAACTCAGCTGAGAAGGAGTATGTGTTGCGAGATGGATTCTTATTCTACAAATCACGGTTTTGCATTCCTCGTGGCTCATTTCGGGAATTCTTGATTACAGAGCTCCATGGCGGGGGCCTCGCTGGCCACTTCGGACATGATAAAACTTTTGCTATTGTCGCTGACCGCTTCTATTGGCCTCGAATGAGGAGGGACGTCCCATCTTGTGGTTGATCGGTGTCGAGTTTGCCAAATAAATAAAGGCACTAAGCAACCTGCGGGGCTTTATACGCCGCTCCCCATCCCAGACAGACCATGGCGGCATCTTAGCATGGATTTTATCCTTGGGTTGCCAAGAACTTTGCGGCAATATGATTCAATCATGGTGGTAGTTGACCGTTTTTCCAAAATGGCCCACTTCCTCCCCGCCACAAAACTTACGATGCATCAAGAGTTGCTACCTTGTTTCGCGGGAGGTTGTTCGTCCGCATGGTCTCCCGGTTTCGATCGTGTCGACGGGGATGTCAAGTTTGTAAGTTATTTTTGGAAAACATTGTGGGCAAAAGCGGGAACCAAATTGATGTTCTCTAGTGCCTTCCATCCCCAAACGGATGGCCGGGCCGAGGTCACAAACAGAAGTTTGGGAAATTTATTACGTTGCCTAGTCACGGATCATGTGACCGGTGGGATCCTGGTGCTTCCGCACGCTGAATTTGCCTTTAACAACTCGTTAACCGTTCAACGAGCTGCACCCCATTTGAAGTTGTTTATGGCTTTCGACCCAACACTCCACTTGATGTTATTTCGTTACCATCACCACCCAGGCCAAGCGAGGTCTTGTACTGGATTTCTCCGGCTATATGCGAGACGTTCACGAGGAATGCAAACGACGCTGACTACCCATACTAATTCTTATGCAAATTGTGGCAAATGCAAAACGCAAGGATCGACAATTTAATACGGGTGATATGGTTCTAATTCGTTTGCGTCCAGAGCATTTTCCTCCAGGGAGCTTTACTAAGCTACATGCACGTAGAGCAGGTCCTTTCCAGGTCACCAAGAAATTGGGTTCTAATGCATATGTCATTGCTCTACCCTCTGATTTTGGTATTAGTCCCATTTTTAACATTGAAGATCTTACGGAGTTCAAGGGTGATATCGAAAACATTACTGCACTACCAGCGCCAACCACACCGGTACCACGAGTTCCGAGATTACAAAACAACGAGATGAGATTGTTGCCATTCTTGACCATCAATTTGTTACCACTCGGCGAGGAGGTTATTATAAGTTCTTAGTGCAATGGAAGAATCGTCCGGGGTCGGACTCGTGCGGTTGCAAGCTTCGGAGATCAAGCGTTTACATCCACACTGTTCACAAGGCATACACCAGTCAAAACTTGCCGTAGTCAAGTTCTTCGGGGGACGGCGCGGTTGATGCAAATCAAGACACGGGACTACCTACGACTTCGGGATCAAAGCCTTCATCAATATAGGAGTCGCTGCAATTTATTTCTTTCCGTTATTACTTTTCTAGTTTAGTAGTTTCCTAGTTGGATTTGAAATTCTTTTCGTTACTCTTTCCTAGTTTATTATTGTTTCCTAGTTAAAACTGGAGACTGTATTAGTATTTAAAGAGGATGAACGTAATATGAACGGCAATGAATTTTTTAGCCATCCTACGAACTCTGAGTTGAGCTTTCATTGGAGTGATTCCAATATACGAGAGATTTCTGTGCTAGTCCCTACTTTTGATATTCGGCGTGAGGCTGCCCCAAACAGATCGTTGGCACCAATGTGATAATTTGGGTGCTACCTACTTGTCTGTTAATCCTATCTTTCATGCTCGCACTAAGCATGTTGAAGTCGATTATCACTTTGTTCGTGATCGCGTTGCTAGAAAGGAAATTGTGGTTCGGTTCATCTCCTCCCAGGATCAACTTGCTGATATGCTTACCAAACCTCTTCCTCATACGTCCTTCACTTATTTTCAGTCCAAGCTTCATGTGGATTCTCGTCCTTCAGCTTGAGGGGCATATTAAGGAATGTTATTATGTATATATATTTATCTTGTATTTACCTTATATAGATTTCTGATAATGTGTATTAGACTACATGGTTAGTATCATGTACAACCTTACATCTATATATATATATTACAGAAGGGGAGTGCTGCTCATCATATATCACAGCCTCCATAATATTTTCCAATACTCCTTCTCCCTTAACTTCAAGTTTGCCAAATTATATAACCACACGAACTGAAGCTGCATGGGGGAACGAGAATGTCATTTATGTCCGTACAGTACCATCCATACAGAAACCCCATTGTTGCTCTTTTGTGTCGGTCTTGCAATCCACTGGCAGGGGCACGAATCTGTTTTACTGAAACGCAGAGATTGCTGCTTGCCCTTACGGTGGACAACAGGTTTGAATAATTTTTAAAATTCGTACCTTCTCCGGAGGCATACAGTCGACTTATAGGCTCGGGAAGTGTATAAATGCCGGATATGTGTATATTTGGGGCCAAGAGCTCTTGCCAGGGTGGTTTTTTAAGATTAAAAAAAGAAGCTTACTATACAGTTTTCCTCAGGATTCTCCAACAAGGACCTCAGCATAAGAATTAAAAAGAAAAACAATGAATATATAATCTTGAATTCAATATCAAGTTACATATTTGCTAGTTAAATACTCTATAGTTGCTTGCTTATTTGGAAATTATGTACATGTATAGAGAACAAACGAAGAGTGGATATGACATTGCTTGATCTCCTGCCGGCAAGTCAAACATTTAAAAAAGCCAATGCTTCTTTCTTGCTACTCTGGTCGGGACATCTGTAGGCATAGACAGCATCCATTAAGGCTATTAGTTTTAAGGTACCAAAAAATTTTGCTGTGCTGAAGGTAAAACAAGCTCCGACTATTGGTCTGTCCCTCACCTCCAGTTGCATACAATGAATTGTAATGAACTTCGCTCCAAAAGCTCAGCCAAAGTTCTGGAAACAAGAGCAGCCATAATATCAGTAAGTAGAGAATAATAAGCATAGCCTACTTTGAAGCATGAAACAGGTTATAGTGATCCATCTTTGTTAGGAAAATTCTTCTTCTCAATTCCCCATCCCTTATCCTGGTTAGCTTCAAAATTCCATAACATTGAGAAGTAGAGGAGGTGATAATTAGAAAATAAAATATCCAGTTTCTCTCAAGACATGTAAAGCATGCAGACTTACAAATGGTAGCATAATAAGAAATAAGATTTGGACTTTTAATTTCTCTACAGTAATCAAATTTAACACAGAAATCCATTTAGCAAGAAGCATGATATACATGTAATGATGACCTATGGGATATGGTATAAAGATTTAGATCTACCTCTGGTGGGACTTTTGTCTTTGGGCATGATCTCGATATAGCATGTGTCCCGGAAAGATGTTACCAAACAAATTTTGGCTCCAAACTGAATGCATGCCCATAAGAGGTCAGAGGATAACCATTTGCATAACACAAGCAGATAATAGTTACAAAAAACGCAAACAATTAGGCTTCATGTATAGTCTTCAGGAAAATGGATCCATTCAATAAATAAGAAAAATTCAATAAGGGAGCGAAAAGAGTTAGATTTCAGCTTACTCGATCTGCCGCTGCCTGTAGAGTTAGATGATCCCCCCACTCCCCTGGCCTAGTGTCATGGAAGTTTCACACACAAAATGAATTAGAATGCAGCTTAATTTTTTGTAAGCATGGTTTCCATTTTTTGCACGAAAAAAACTAGCATGCATCACCATAGAAATCTAACTTTTTCATCTTCTTCACATAGCATCTGTACTTCATGGGGACATATCCCTCATATGATTTTCTGAAATGCTTTAGCTGAAAAATAAGATAAATGAAACAATGATAAGAAAATAGTGAAGCATGACAAAGCAATTTCATAGAAAATATATAAACTGTGTAGTCTATATAGCAGACTCATGCATAGCACCAGACACTTGGATGTATTAGAAGTTGGCCATTAGTAGCATTTTTCCAACATGCATAACCTCTCTATCCCCCGGCATAATGAATTAGTAAAGTCATGTGTAGAGATTTATCAACAATACCTGCTTGACTATTTTCTTCCTCACATGTTTGTGGTAATCTGGACTGCGGAACAATTGGTCTGCTAATGCTCGAAACTATCAAATAAATCAAACCATTGCTTTATAAGCACTTCTGTAATGGAGTTCTCACAGTGACTTATGGGGACTCTTTCAGACATCCATGCTAGTACATTTATGAATAAACAATTCATTTGAAGAAATGAAACTGGTAATTGTAGCTACTACACCTGGCAATTCCCATCGCCCTCGATTTGCAGTTCTTCTAAACCATATGTTGCCAACCTGAAAGAAAACCATTTATTAGGATAAACAAAAGATAAACCATACTCTTTGCATATAAAAGAAACCAATTTTTTGACATCAGATGGTAAAAACCATTTATTCAATATTTCAACAATATGCACATTAGATGCCATCAAGCCAGCATTTACAATCTTTACTTAAACAGCGCAAATCAGAGTCTATACATGGAAAAATATGCTTGCCATGCTCAAAATGAACCTACAAAAGGATGCTAGCAACTGAAACTAAATTCATAACAGGAATGAGAAAAGGCAAGCACGTAAAAATAGATAACAATTATAGGCATGCCACATTACATAATAGCTAAAAGTGAAATGCACCAAGTAAGTGATCCAAGAATGAATACGAAGCAGTATGAAGGGTGCATCACATTACAGACTAGCTAAAAGTGAAATGCACCAAGTGATCCAAGAATGAATAAGAAACAGTATGAAGGGTGGATGACAAAATCACAACCTTTCAGACAGCCGCTCATGGTCTAAGGTTGCATCATTCACATCAGGTATCTCACCATTCACCCGTGGAGTGTGCTGGCAAAACATTAAATCTATGATTATTCATATGGCTTAAAGAAACACCAAGAAGTTATTCAACAGCAGGAGGAAATAACAAAACAAAAACGGACAACAATTATGTGTATTTGTTTACCTCTTTGCCACTCACTGGTCAATATAGAGTATAAACTAGGTTAAAATAAATATATAACCAATCACAAGCGTAGAAGGAAGTGCCAGATATGTTGTAAATAACAGCAGTTGTTGAAGAATCCAGTGAGCACTTCCTACTCTGTTCCTCAACACACGTGCTTGTTGCAAGCTAATGTGAAGGTAAAGAGAACATACACAATGCAACCCTTACTTTCAGCAAGGAACTACAGGTTGCATACTTGGCTCATGCAGCCACGTAATTCACATTGTTTTTGTTAATGGTTCCTTGTATTTTTAGGGACTGATTGTTTTGATCTTCTATTTTTTGTATGATGTATTGGATAGGTACATGCGTGTTCACTGGGTGATGAGGCATGCTTCTTAACTTTTGGATTTGGGTTATTGTTTACTTAATTAGGCTTCGCTGCAAGGAGTAATTTAATGGCCAAAGATATGAAATTAGCTGCTTAGTTTGCTTATTTATAAATGGAAGTTACATACACATACACGAAATGCCCTATTGCACCGTTGGCACCTGGATTTATCCCCTATTTTGCTTAAATTAAGGAGTGATATCACCACAAGTTTTTAACCCATCGTAACTAACACCCAAGACTGCAGTATAGATTGGTACAGCATTGCATATCAACAGCCCGTTTTGTTGGTGCACAAGGTTGATGGAGGTTAAAATTTACTATAATTTAACAAATTGGCCTTTCCCTACACTATACAGTGAAACAAAAAGATGCACCGCCCATGTGAATTTGAAATGTCATATATGTGTAAGCACGTAGTATGGGCTGGAAAATATAGATGTGGAAAGGAAAATACTGGTATGGAGTCCAAATGCGACAGTCTCTTCCCAAGCGTTCCAGCAACTTGAGAACTTTCATCTTCTGCTAAGATGCTTGCAATGGTTTGGTCATCCTCTATGTCCGGAAAGCTGCTATTCAAACTCGAACTCGAGCTCACACTTGCATTGCTATTGCTTTCAGTCATACTATGCCAACATCAACAAATCCAGCTAATTCTAACCTACAAAACAAGCAAAGGCGAGGCATCAAATCTGAATATCAATAGCAAATTCCAAATCTATAGATGCACAAATTTCTATACAAGATGATGACAAACTTCAAAATTAAGAATATATGTTCCTCGGAGCAAACAGCATTCATTAATCTAAAGATTTTAACCAAACCATTCATCAATTTCACAAATTGAATACTAAAATAGCCACAGACTACTTTTCCGGCTAGTTTGCCCCCAAAGCCTTTCACCTAGCCTTCTAAATTAATCAAGGATCGCGGATCAAATTACCTTCTTTAGCTGAATCAATCTCCAAATAGAAACCAAACAAATCATCATTCCCTTCCAATTTTCTCAGCAACCAAACATAGCAAAAAAACAAACAAGAAAAACTCTAGACAACCAATTCAACAGCAAGAGCAATCCAAAAGCTCACACGAACCAGCCAAGAACAAACCTGAAACTCGAAACTTGAGGAAAGAACAAAGAAAACCCAGTATAAAAAATGAACTTTACCAGCTGATAAAACAGTTGAAATGAAAAGATTCAATCTTTTTTAGTGAGTTTCAATCTTAGATGTTTCTTTTCAATTCCCAGAAACCAAACAAGCCAAAAAAAAAAACCCAGCTGAACAAATGACAAAAACGAACCCGCTAGCATGTGCCTCACTTGTAATGATCTCACCCAAGGAAGCGACATGCTCATTCTCCCATGCAGCCTCACTTCGTCTGGTAATACAGTTTGGCAATGTAGTGCCTCTGATAAAGCCATTGTGGATGCTGTCACTGAACTGGTAATGGATTTGCGCGGCGCTCAAACAGAAGTCCCTCAACAAATAATTTCTTGGCCATCCCATGATATAGATTGTGTACAAACTGTTAAAATGTCAATTATACTCAGAATCAAAGTCGATCGGCTAATGAGACATTTAAATATCTACCTACAACCAGGCCGGATAGACATGAATTTTTCCTGTCCTGAAATATTAAATAAATATATACTTTTTTAAAAAAAAATTATTAATTTATTTACATGAATTTTTGAAATTAATAATAAAATATTAATTTAAATACACTACTTAAAATATTAAAAAATAAAATTATAAATTTATAAAATTACAATGAAAGTAAAAATAAACTCACTATTAAAATTACATCTTTCATTATTTTGTGAAATATAATTCATTTATAATCGAATATGAATCGATATTGTAACAATTCTTCAACCTGGATAAAATAACAATCTCATGTCAACTAGAAAACAAGGTAATTAAATTTATAAAATCTTTTCACTTGATTATTCCTTATATTAGTATTTTATAAGTTGAATTTTGTAAGTTTACAAGGTTATTCTCTTTCTTTTTTCATTGATTTTTTTTATGTTTTTTCCTTACTTTTTTCTTTTTTTCTCTCGCCTTTTCTTTTCTTTCTTTTTATATTCTACTTCTGCCCAGTCGACAATATATAAAAGAAAGGAAGAGCAGATTTGTTTTATTTTTTAATAGCAAATAATCATTTTACCCTTAATGAGTCGTTTTGCTTTTATTTAACGGTCATTTTTTTTATTAGCACTACCAAGTTTCGTTAATCCAAAAATTTTAATAATATTTTATTTAATATATTTTAAGATCCCTCGTAAAATTTTAGCTCAATCTGATAGTCGAATTGAAAATTAAATCCAATAATATAAAACTGATTAAATTGTTATTTTTAATTAAATTTTTAAAAATTTTAAAAAATTCTGAAATTTTAATTCAAATTAAAGTCTTGTGTCTACAACTATTGCCAACAAAAAAAAAAATTACTCGCCGTTGTATCTTAGTAATTTTTATGTATATCCCACCGTTTCTTGCTAGTTTTTGTTTTTCCCTTTACCTTTTCTTACCGGTTCCCAAGACCTAAATAGTGATAAGAGAAAGCTATTAAACCTTGTACGAGTAAGGTAAGCAAGTAAACTTTAAGCAAGTAAACTTGGAACTCAACTAGCAATAATCAAGTAATAAAGAATGAATTAAAAAAAAAGAATATTTTTTATTCAAATAGTATGACTTGCATTTCTCAGCCCGCATAAGAACTTTGAATTGACAAGCTCTTTTTCATGGTTTAGTTCTTGGCCGTGTCTGTCCACATGTGGGGTCGTATCCAGTGGCTTTTTTCTATGGTTTAGTTCTTGATCTTGTCTGTCAACATGTGGGTAATATCCAGAATCGTTTTCATGATATATATATAAAGAGTATGAAAATAAGGCGAGTTTTACTCATTCAACACAATCTAATTATAACAAATTAAAGAACCACTCTATCAAAGCGAAGCTTCATTTCATTTATATATTTTAGCATTGCACACCAGGACGATATTATTGTAACAAAGGCCGCAGCCATATATATATTTATTCATATTAAAGTAACGTAATTGTTATTGGGCAACAATAACTTGTTGCCTTTAATTTGAGCAGGATTAATCATGGTACTAGATACCACATCTGGTTGTCTCCATCATTGGATTCCCAAAGAAGTATTTGTTGAGGGACTTCTGTTTGACCTTCGCGCAAATCCATTACCAGGCCGTAAGTGGCAATATTACTAATGGCTTTATCAGAGGACCTATATTTCCAAACTATATAATCAAGCGAACTGAATTTGCATGGGAGAACGAGAATGTCGCTTCCTTGGGTTAGGTCATTACAAGTGAGGCACATGCTATGGTTTGTCTCTGTCCGCAAAGTACCATCTGCAAGGAACTCCCATTTTTGCTCTTTTGCGTCGGCCTTGCAATCCACTAGCTGGGGCACGAATCTGTTTACTGAAACGCAGAGTTTACTGCCTGCCCCGACGATGGAAAACGGCTTTGAACCACGGATAGCCTTCCTACCTTCTTCGGAGGCATGCAGTGGAATTCTAGGCTCGGGATGTGTATAATTGCCACCATCGTTTGCCACGACATGGTGATCGTGAATTGCCACTAACAAAACCCACAGTGCCACCAACTGCAAAACCCAACCTTTCAAGTTTCCTTCCATTATGGATCGTGGGAATTTCCAAATCTCACCTGTCAAAATAGATGAAGTGTCAAATCTTAAATTATCAACCTTGCAAAAGTCTCCGGCCCACTAGAGCCAGCACAGTTAAAAGACTACGTAGTCAATCCACACAAGTTAACACATTTAATCACTTTTTGCTTTCATATCCCAAATGTTCTTCATTAGCAATTGATTTTAGAGCTGAATAGCAGCAGAAGTAGGCATGAATCAGTTCACACTTGCTTCCAAGCCTAGCTAAAGGGAACTAATTATCAAATAATATATTCCATATGTTTTTATGAAATGTCAAATATTCTTAGATGCATGAAGAAAAAGTGAAGTGTGCTTGCGTAAAATGATAAATAATTTAACCTTCAATGGAAATAAGGGGGATAAACTAGCTGATAACCTGTGAGGATGCCTGTGATTGAGAAGATTAAGAAGAAAGCTAGAGTGCTTGTGGTTTTTTGGAGCATAACCTGCCTTGCTTTTATACGGGTTCTTAATTGGCTGTACGTATGTCCCCAATCACTTGAATATATTAATTAAGAAGATCACTACCAAGGGTTATAAGTAATTTTTAATGAAATGTTATACATATCCAATGATTCAATATTCATATGTAAGCTAGAGGGCTGAACATATCAATGTGCGGAAGCTTATATTTATGAAGATGAGGAAAGAGAAAGACTACTACTAATTAAGGATTAAAGTAAAAAGTAATCATAGGGCCATTAAACCAGGTGCAAGCTCCTCACGTATCTGTGTCCATATATATCACAGCTGGTTTACTTTTTTTTTTAATTACTATTATCATCCGCAATGAAATTCCACTTAATTCAAGATAATATAAATTATATTTTTACTTAATAATTTAAATTTTTAAAATAAATTAATTTTTTTATATATATTAGAGTCTTAATGACCAAGTAGTCATATAAATTAATTTAAATCTCATCATTTTTATTTGTTTAATCAAAATTAAACACAAGATAATATATACATTTACAAATTTTAAATTTAAAAAGCTTTCATTTAAAAAAATATATTAAAAATAATATAAATTATTTAGTGAAACTTTACCTAATAATTAAAAATTTTAAAACACGTTCTAAATTTCATCGTATATTCTTCGTTTGAGCAATGAAATTGCTAGCTGTATCATTAATTATCCGCTCAGCATCAGCTTTTGTTGTTCAAATAATAATCCTGCAGACAAATTGATAGTAATGTTATACAGTCAAGTTAAACTATACATGTTCAACCTACACATAAGTAATCATAATTGGTTTTGTTTTTTTAATATTAATACGTAAAAGCCAATATAGACTATGGATTCAATATAGACTCTCTCTCTTTTTCATTACAAGGATTATCTATATGTTAGCAGCACACAGTAAACAAAATGAGATGTGATTGCAGTACATACCAAGTAATAATCTCGGATTGCTGGGCTCTAAACACAAGGTGATATAGGTGGAAGTAAAAAGAAGAAGAAAAAAAGACAACAAATACGTGTACACACACAAAAAGGGATCATATAAAAATTTTAATTTGAAATTTTATCACTGAATATTTTTTTTTATTTAGTCCGCCTCTCCTTAAATAAATCTAAAATTGAACATAAATCAATTAAAAAACCTAAAAATAAAAGAAATATAATAAAAAATCTAAACAAACTAGAAAAAAAACCATAAATAAAACTAAAAAAAATCATAAAAGAGTTCTAATCAAACAGAGAATCAAATCATAAAGTAACTATAAAAATATAGCAAATTTCAAATAATAATTTTAGGTATTATCGGAAGGCCTTCTTGATCCCCAATTGCTGCAAAGTTTTAATCTTATAGAAAAAGAACATCCAAAATTTTCTAGTAAAATTTCAATTTGATCTAACAATCAGATTGAAAAGTATACCTATTAACATAAAATTGCATGTTAGAAAAAAAAATTACTTACATCAGTCTCCCTGTATTGAAAAGAACTCGTCTTCGAGTTCAAATTATTATTCCCTCGATCTTGTGAATGTCCAATCAAGACTCTCTAGCTCCTTTTATTTCTTTGCTTCTGGTGTATAATATTTTTAGATATCAACTTCAACCCTTTCATCTTAAAATTTATATAAAAAATAACAATTGACAATTTATTTCTTTTACATTGACTTTTACAGTAATAAATTTCACATCTCCAACTTCATGAATATGCTTTGTATCTACGTGATACTTGAATACATCTATCTTTGTGATAATAATAAACTTGTAATAAAAAAATCAACATAGCTTAAATCAATAAAAAAAAAAAATTGATCACATTTCATATTTTTTTTGAATTCAACTTCTAACTTATCAACATGGACAACATCAATGATACCATTACCACCATTATTGTTATTATTTATGATATCATCATGAAAATAAACATTATAAATTGATGGAGAATACTAATTCACAACTCCTTCACTATAAATAGGATCACCAAAATCTCCACGATTCTCATCTCGATCAAGAAACCACCTCCTCTACGCATGCTTCTGAAATGGATTTTCAAAAGTGTCCATAGATATATGATCACACTTTTTATGATCTTTCGAGCTTCTCACCTTACCAATTGACAGATTAATTTTGCAATTTGTATGTACTTGTCTTCTATAATCAGCTCTTGAACGTTTCTCTCTCGATGGGAAACCTTCTCATCCCCTTTTACCTGAACATGTTATGCTTTATGATATTTTCTAACCATGGTTATTTAACAGCACACAACAAGCAAAACAACCTAGGATTGCAGCACACAATAAGCACAAAGAAAGACAATAAACACAAAAACATAGAGTTTTATCAATTATAGACGATTACTGAGAAATCCTAATTCATAATTTTATTACTTAATATTTTTTTATATATAATGTGTCTTTTTAAGAGGTTTATAATTTCTTAAATAAACCTAAAATTTAACATAAACCAACAAGAAAACCGACAATAAAGAAAAAATAATAAAAATCCTAAACAAAACTAGGAAATAGCTCTAATAAAGTTGGGAATTCAATAAAATAGTTCTAAATTCAATAAAAAACATATATTAAACCAGCTTGGAAAATTATTGGAAAGTCTTTCTAACCTCAGCGTGAAAATAATGGCTAGTACTAGAAAAAAAAATTTCTTGCATCACAAGGACGATTTAACAGAGGCCGCAGCCATATTTATTCATGTTAAAGTAACGTAACTATTATAGGACAATAGTAATTTGTTTCCTTTATTTGAGCAGGATTAGTCATGATTTCAAGATACCTGTGCTGGTTTGCTCCATTATCTGTTGGCCAAAGAATTATTTGTCGAGGGACTGTTGTTATAGAGTTGCGCAAATCCATTACCATTTCAGTGGGCACCATTCACAATGGCTTTATCAGAGTCCCTATATTGCCAAACTATATAACCAGACGAACTGAAGCTGCATGGGAGAACGAGAATGTCATTTCTGTCCGTACAGTACCATCTGTTCAGAACCCCCATTGTTGCTCTTTTGTGTCGGTCTTGCGATCCACTGGCAGGGGCACGAATCTGTTTTACTGAAACGCAGAGATTGCTGCTTGCCCTTACGGTGGACAACAGGCTTGAATAATTTTGAAAATTCGTACCTTCTCCGGAGGCATACAGTCGACTTACAGGCTCCGGAAGTGTATAAATGCCGGATATGTGTATATTTGGGGCCAAGAGCTCTTGCCAGGGTGGTTTTTTAAGATTAAAAAAAGAAGCTTACTATACAGTTTTCCTCAGGATTCTCCGACAAGGACCTCAGCATAAGAATTAAAAAGAAAAACAATGAATATATAATGTTGAATTCAATATCAAGTTACATATTTGCTAGTTAAATACTCTATAGTTGCTTGCTTATTTGGAAATTATGTACATGTATAGAGAACAAACGAAGAGTGGATATGACATTGCTTGATCTCCTGCCGGCATGTCAAACATTTAAAAAAGCCAATGCTTCTTTCTTGCTACTCTGGTCGGGACATCTGTAGGCATAGACAGCATCCATTAAGGCTATTAGTTTGAAGGTACCAAAAAAAATTGCTGTGCTGAAGGTAAAACAAGCTCCGACTATTGGTCTGTCCCTCACCTCCAGTTGCATACAATGAATTGTAATGAACTTCGCTCCAAAAGCTCAGCCAAAGTTCTGGAAACAAGAGCAGCCATAATATCAGTAAGTAGAGAATAATAAGTATAGCCTACTTTGAAGCATGAAACAGGTTATAGTGATCCATCTTTGTTAGGAAAATTCTTCTTCTCAATTCCCCATCCCTTATCCTGGTTAGCTTCAAAATTCCATAACATTGAGAAGTAGAGGAGGTGATAATTAGGAAATAAAATATCCAGTTTCTCTCAAGACAGGTAAAGCATGCAGACTTACAAATGGTAGCATAACAAGAAATAAGATTTGGACTTTTAATTTACTCTACAGTAATCAAATTTAACACAGAAATCCATTTAGCAAGAAGCATGATATGCATGTTGTGATGACCTATTGGATATGGTATAAAGATTTAGATCTACCTCTGGTGGGACTTTTGTCTTTGGGCATGATCTCGATATAGCATGTGTCCCGGAAAGATGTTACCAAACAAATTTTGGCTCCAAACTGAATTCATGCCCATAAGAGGTCAGAGGATAACCATTGCATAACACAAGCAGATAATAGTTACAAAAAAGGCAAACAATTAGGCTTCATGTATAGTCTTCAGGAAAATGGATCCATTCAATAAATAAGAAAAATTCAATAAGGGAGCGAAAAGAGTTAGATTTCCGCTTACTTGATCTGCCGCTGCCTGTAGAGTTAGATGATCCCCCCACTCCCCTGGCCTAGTGTCATGGAAGGTTTCACACACAAAATGAATTAGAATGCAGCTTAATTTTTTGTAAGCATGGTTTCCATTTTTTGCAGCAAAAAAACTAGCATGCATCACCGTAGAAATCTAACTTTTTCATCTTCTTCACATAGCTTCTGTACTTCATGGGGACATATCCCTCATATGATTTTCTGAAATGCTTTAGCTGAAAAAGAAGATAAATGAAACAATGATAAGAAAATAGTGAAGCATGACAAAGCAATTTCATAGAAAATATATAAACTGTGTAGTCTATATAGCAGACTCATGCATAGCACCAGGCACTTGGATGTATTAGAAGTTGGCCATTAGTAGCATTTTTCCAACATGCATAACCTCTCTATCCCCCGGCATGATGAATTAGTAAAGTCATGTGTAGAGATTTATCAACAATACCTGCTTGACTATTTTCTTCCTCACATGTTTGTGGTAATCTGGACTGCGGAACAATTGGTCTGCTAATGCTCGAAACTATCAAATAAATCAAACCATTGCTTTATAAGCACTTCTGTAATGGAGTTCTCACAGTGACTTATGGGGACTCTTTCAGACATCCATGCTAGTACATTTATGAATAAACAATTCATTTGAAGAAATGAAACTGGTAATTGTAGCTACTACACCTGGCAATTCCCATCGCCCTCGATTTGCAGTTCTTCTAAACCATATGTTGCCAACCTGAAAGAAAACCATTTATTAGGATAAACAAAAGATAAACCATACTCTTTGCATATAAAAGAAACCAATTTTTTGACATCAGATGGTAAAAACCATTTATTCAATATTTCAACAATATGCACATTAGATGCCATCAAGCCAGCATTTACAATCTTTACTTAAACAGCGCAAATCAGAGTCTATACATGGAAAAATATGCTTGCCATGCTCAAAATGAACCTACAAAAAGGATGCTAGCAACTGAAACTAAATTCATTACAGGAATGAGAAAAGGCAAGCACGTAAAAATAGATAACAATTATAGGCATGCCACATTACATAATAGCTAAAAGTGAAATGCACTAAGTAAGTGATCCAAGAATGAATACGAAGCAGTATGAAGGGTGCATCACATTACAGACTAGCTAAAAGTGAAATGCACCAAGTGATCCAAGAATGAATAAGAAACAGTATGAAGGGTGGATGACAAAATCACAACCTTTCAGACAGTCGCTCATGGTCTAAGGTTGCATCATTCACATCAGGTATCTCACCATTCACCCGTGGAGTGTGCTGGCAAAACATTAAATCTATGATTATTCATGTGGCTTAATAAACACCAAGAAGTTATTCAACAGCAGGAGGAAATAACAAAACAAAAAAGGACAACAATTATGTGTATTTGTTTACCTCTTTACCACTCACTGGTCAATATAGAGTATAAACTAGGTTAAAATAAATATATAACCAATCACAAGCATAGAAGGAAGTGCCAGATATGATGGATAATAACAGCAGTTGTTGAAGAATCCAGTGAGCACTTCCTACTCTGTTCCTCAAAACACGTGCTTGTTGCAAGCTAATGTGAAGGTCAAGAGAACATACACAATGCAACCCTTACTTTCAGCAAGGAACTACAGGTTGCATACTTGGCTTATGCAGCCACAGAATTCACAATGTTTTTGTTAATGGTTCCTTGTATTTTTAGGGACTGATTGTTTTAATCTTTTATTTTTTGGATGATGTATTGGATAGGTACATGCGTGTTCACTGGGTGATGAGGCATGCTTCTTAACTTTTGGATTTGGGTTATTGTTTACTTAATTAGGCTTCACTGCAAGGAGTAATTTAATGGCCAAAGATATGAAATTAGCTGCTTATTTTGCTTATTTATAAATGGAAGTTACATACACATACACGAAATGCCCTACTGCGCCGTTGGTACCTAGATTTATCCTCTATTTTGCTTAAATTAAGGAGTGATATCACCACAAGTTTTTACCCATCGTAACTAACACCCAAGACTGCAGTATAGATTGGTACAGCATTGCATATCAACAGCCCGTTTTGTTGGTGCACAAGGTTGATGGAGGTTAAAATTTACTATAATTTAACAAATTGGCCTTTCCATACACTATACAGTGAAACAAAAAGATGCACCGCCCATGTGAATTTGAAATGTCATATATGTGCAAGCATGTAGTATGGGCTGGAAAATATAGATGTGGAAAGGAAAATACTGGTATGGAGTCCAAATGCGACAGTCTCTTCCCAAGCGTTCCAGCAACTTGAGAACTTTCATCTTCTGCTAAGATGCTTGCAATGGTTTGGTCATCCTCTATGTCCGGAAAGCTGCTATTCAAACTCGAACTCGAGCTCACACTTGCATTGCTATTGCTTTCAGTCATACTATGCCAACATCAACAAATCCAGCTAATTCTAACCTACAAAACAAGCAAAGGCGAGGCATCAAATCTGAATATCAATAGCAAATTCCAAATCTATAGATGCACAAATTTCTATACAAGATGATGACAAACTTCAAAATTAAGAATATATGTTCCTCGGAGCAAACAGCATTCATTAATCTAAAGATTTTAACCAAACCATTCATCAATTTCACAAATTGAATACTAAAATAGCCACAGACTACTTTTCCGGCTAGTGTGCCCCCAAAGCCTTTCACCTAGCCTTCTAAATTAATCAAGGATCGCGGATCAAATTACCTTCTTTAGCTGAATCAATCTCCAAATAGAAACCAAACAAATCATCATTCCCTTCCAATTTTCTCAGCAACCAAACATAGCAAAAAAACAAACAAGAAAAACTCTAGACAACCAATTCAACAGCAAGAGCAATCCAAAAGCCCACACGAACCAGCCAAGAACAAACCTGAAACTCGAAACTTGAGGAAAGAACAAAGAAAACCCAGTATAAAAATTGAACTTTACCAGCTGATAAAACAGTTGAAATGAAAAGATTCAATCTTTTTTAGTGAGTTTCAATCTTAGATGTTTCTTTTCAATTCCCAGAAACCAAACAAGCCCAAAAAAAAAAAATCAACCCAGTTGAATAAATGACATGAAAGGTCAGTATATAATAGACATAAAGAAAAAGGCAAATACTTTGTTAGACAAAGCGAAAAGAGAAAGAATAATAAGTTACCTAGATATGAAACGGTGAAGAAGAAGGTTTTTGCTTGTGTTGTTGACTCCAAGCCTTCAACTATTCTTTAGACAGATATATATATTATTACTAGATAAACTAGCCTTCTACTTAACGTTCTACCTCTTTTTTCCGACAAGAAACCAACACTTAAAAAGGTAGTGTTCGATAGGTGTTCCGAGTTGTAAATATTATTTTAAAAAATTATTTTATCAAAATAATTTAAAAATACTAAAAAAAAATTAATTTAAAAAATAAATAAAAAATATATCATTAAAACTATTAAAAAAAAAAAAAAAAAAAAGATGCCGGAATAGGAAAATGCTGTAGACAGATATTTTCACTGGCTTTTTTTAATGTGTTCTGACTTGGAATACCAATGTCGTAAGTAACAAACAGTCCCCAGATCATGATCTTTTCTAAACAAAAAATAAAAAAGAAGATGAAAAGTCTCTAGATCATTATTTACGAACCAATAACATTTTGACAGTTGTAACATGGATAACAACTGTTGCCTTGAGTGGTAAGTGGATTTTTCTTTTCATATTTTCATAATATTATTATTGAGAGGGGATTTTCTATTGAAGGATTAATTTAATTGGTAAATTGATTAAAAAATATTTTTATTAATATATCAATATGAGTATAGCTATGGCTAGATGGTCTATCTAATATTCATTGATTTTATCTTGGTATTTAAAAAACTACCTGAAGTTACTAATTTTTATATTAAAAAAAAGGGTTGGAAATCAAATTTATTGGAGTTTGATTTTAATTGGTAAATTGATAAATCAGCATGCCTGGAAACTAAGCATGCTGTGCCCATAACATGTGTTTATTTATGCTCTATGATGGTCTAAATTCATGGGCATTCTTTCCCTGCAAAATTATTAAACAAAGTTAAAGAAAAACAGAAAAGAAATAAAGTCATGAGAATTAGGGTGATTGATGACTCTTAGCTGAGTAATTTAGTGTAGCTGCATCAGGACTATTCATTAAATCTTTTAAAATCATTAAACAATTGGGTTAATCCCTGTTAGTTGAGCCAATCGTCTCAAACACGAAACATTTGTCAAAAAATAAATAAATTTCATTGCATGACCTATTGGTTGAATTTTTTTAATATCATAGACATGTTTCCGGATGTAATTGATCACGGGTGGGTGACCATTTTCAAAAATAGGTGACCGTTCTCAAAAGTCAAACCACAAGAAAAAGACCGTTAACTCAAAGTTCATAGTCGATCGCACACTTACATGTAAGTTTGAAAAACACAGATGGTAGGATTTAACCAAGAGGAGTGTCCTCTCTCACTAGTTAATTTATTATCATTTGACTATTGTTAGTTAAATTACTAACCCAAAAGCCAATTATTTTCAATTGAAGGGTTAAATTGAATTAAAAAATAGTTTTAACAAAAGAAAAAAAAAAACAAAAGAATAAGGTCTCAATTAAAGAGAGGAAATTTTGATTGAAGGATAAAATTGAAAGAAAAAAAAAAGGCTTCAACAAAAGGGCCAATGAAAAAACATTAAATATTAAAAAAAAATAAGGACCTAAATGATAAATAAAATATTTGAGAAATTGTAATTGAAGGACTAAATTGAAAAGAAAAACATTTCTACAAAAAGGAATAAGAACAAAATAAGAAATTAAAAGAATGAGGACTGAAATTAAAAACAAAACAAAATGTAAATTGTAATTGAATGACTAAATTGAAAAAAAAAACTTCTATAAAAGGAATAAGAAAAAATAAGAAATTAAAAGAATGAGGACTAAAATTAAAAACAAAACAAAATGATAATTTGTAATTGAAGGAATAAATTGGAAAAAAAACAACTTCTTTAAAAGGAATAAGAATGAAATAAGAAATTAAAAGAATGAGGGTTGAAACTATAAAAAGAAATAAGAACGAAATCAAGAATAAAAAGGATGGGGACTGAAATTAAAAATAAAACATATGAGAAAGTGTAATTGAAAGAATAAATTGCAAAACAAAAAAAATATATCTATAAAAGAAATAAGAACAAAATAAGAAATTAAAATAATGAAAAGAAAAACAAAAAATAAAGAGGATAAATATGTACTTTATTTGTCAGGAGAGAGAAAAGAATGAGAAAAAACAAATGTTCGCTAGTTAAAATCCAATCACCTTAAGCCCACATGTGTCACCTCGTATAGAAGAGGATACGGTCGCATATCTAGAAAGACGACAGAAGGCTGAATTTAGCTATTAGGCGGTGTCATACACGCCGTCTAATTAGCGCGGACACCACCCACTCGCTGGCACATTATCAACATGTGACAGCAGTTCTCTAATTTAAATATTTAAAAGTAAACATAAAAAATACCAAAATATCCCTCATGACCTTGTTAATTAAACAAAATACTCGTGTGAAAGTATAAAAATATGTTAATTAAACAAAATATTCGTGTGAAAGTATAAAAATACCCTTAAATGCAAAGCTATATTTTTGTTTAATTCAAGGTTAAATTCATAATTGTATTATACATGGACAATGAAAAAAACAAAAAAACACCTTGTCCAGTGACCCAATAATTTTTTTGATCTTGAATGTAAAAAAATATTTTTGCTGTGAAGAAACTCATAAAAAGTCAAGAAAGTCCTTGGTTAACCATTTTAAATTTTGTTGATTTTATAAATAAAAGAATATTTTTATTATTTTTATTTTTTAAAAAAAAACATACATCCCATACAATTTTTTAACAACCAATAACAAGTGAAAAGATAAAAAAAAAATACCCAGCCTCGAGGCCTAATTTTTCCCCACGTAATAGTAAATAACTAATTAAACTGCAGTAATTTATAGTAAATTATTTTATTGCTGCAATAAAAACACCACACGGTTTGGAGTATGTGTTAATATCGCAAGACGAATGGGTCTCAAGACACGTGGTCAAATTGACCCATGACTCAGATAGCTCGTATGTTCCATCAAAAGTAATGTAAACCTAAAATGGAAATGCAAGCTGGCTGGGTATATGGGCGCCCTCAGTATATTTAATATCAAGGCGTGCCCGGTGTGACTTCATGCAAGAACGGAGGCATGGTAAAGACTTGGGTGGGCTATAGCCCAGGTCAAGATGTGACAATAAATGTCAAATTCCATGCTTTTTTTTTCTTTCTGCTGCTACACGGAACACTTTTTAGTTGTTTTCCCTTGGCTTTATGACGAGTAAATATTCTCTTCTTGAAACTTCACTTTCTTTCGGATTTATTATTCTATCCATTCCTCCTATTTTGAAGGTCAACAGGAATGAAGATCTAATTGACATTCTTTAGTTCTTTTATTAATCAATAAATAATCAAGAATATTTCTTAACGTAAACAAGTTTTTGATCAAAAGGCTGGTCAGTACTGGGCACCATAGCAAGTTCTTGGCTGGTGTTTTCATGGAGAATTGTAAACCTACTCTTTATGCATGCATTCATCTATCCATACACATGCATCTAATTTAGTGTAAGTGTATGGTGTCATGATTTGGAATGGTAATTTTAGCAGACTGCTGGATATATGACTCCTTTATTTTATTAGAAGAACAGGAAAAAGAAGAAAAGAAATTAACCTTGTTTTCTAAACTTATTTTCTTAAACTCTAATCCATATTTAATAAAGATAACAATTAAATCTTAATCGGTATTGAGTCGGGTCTAGATAATTTTACTTTTCTATCTTGATTTGATTTTAATTTTATATATTATTTTTTAATATATCCTTTCAAGTAAGAGTTAGTGAGATTTGAACTCGTAATTATTTGATCAGTAAAACTTTAATACCATATTAAGAAGTCATTTCAAACCAAAAATTTAAGTTGTTGAGTGAAATCTCGAGATATGATTTATATTATTCTCTAACAAAGTCTAAAATACTTAAATCATATTACCACTAATGTTATCACTTTATTATTAGCATTAGATTATTAACTCATGTTACACGACTGGTCGGGTCAAATTTTTCTTTAATGTGAAAAAAATATTCAGATGTTACTAATTTTTTTCTAGCGAAAAAAAATTAAATCATGTGAGGATTGACCCAATATAACCCGGTTGATTGTGTTTTCAAAAGCAACTCATTAAACTCGAAAAAATATAGTTTGATTAAAAATAATTCAAGACGATATTTTTTTTTAATATTAAGATAACAACATATTGAATTTACTTGGATCAGCCCGGGTTAACATGTCAAATTCACTACTCGAGTTAAGAGACTATGATAACCCCATATAGAAAGAAAATCAAAATAAGTTATAAAACATAATTCTAAATCAACCTAACGTTGAATGATGAAATTGAAAAAAAAAACAATTAAAAAAGGACCAAAAAAACAACTCAAGTTAACTTGTCAAACTCACAGCCCAGGTTATAAAACTGAGATAACTTCATGGAAAGTAAATCAAAATAAATTATGAATTTTCATCTTCAATCAGTCTAATATTGAAGAACGAGATTAAAAAAATAAATCAATTAAAAAAACATTAAAAACTATCCAAGTCAATCCATCAAATTCATGACCCAGGTCATCAGATTGAGATAACATCATATAAAAAAAATAAAAAAGACCTAATTTAACTTAGGTTAACCTACCAAACCTTATAGAGAGAAAAACAAATATGAAGCTTAATTATCAATGGCCTCTGTCGGATCCACGGTTGAATGATGAAATTTGTAAAAAATTTAATTAAAAAATGACATAAAAATGAGCCAAGTCAACCCAGGCTAACCAGTTAAGCGCTATTTCCGAGTCATCAGACCAGGATAACCTAATAAAAACCAAATTGAAATAAATTATGAAGCCTAATTTTCAATAACACACTATTAAATGATGAATCTGGAAAAAATGTCAATTAAATAAAGAAAAAAAACTGAGTCAATTGGATTAACCCACCAAACACGCAACCCGGATCATGAGACGAAGATAACCTAATAAAAAGCAAATTTGTTGTTGAAAGACCAGTGACTTAGGTCATGAGATTGAGATAACCTCTTAGAAAAAAAGAAAGAAAGAACTCGATTTAACCGGAGTTAAAATGCCAAAACTTGTGACCTTGATCGTGAGACCAAGATATCCCCATAGAAATCAAATCAAAACAGATTATAAAACTCAATCCTCAACTAATCTGGTGTTAAATGATGAAATTAAAAAATAATAATTAAAAAAAACACAAAAAACAACTCAAGCCAACTTGGGTTAACCGTTAAGCACTATTATCGAGTCATGAGGCCGAAATAACATAATCAAACGTAAACAAAATAAATCATGTAGTTTAATTCTCAATCAACCAAATATTAAATAATGAAATTGAAAAAAATATAGTTAATTAAAAAAAAAACCTTAGTCAACCGTGTTAACCTTCTAAACTTGTGATCTATGTTATGAGAGTGTGATAACTCAATAAAAAATAAATCTAACATTTAAATATAAAATTAAAAAAAAATAAGATTGATTGAAAAAAATAAGCAAGGTACTATTTAAAATAAAGTGTTTTATAAAAGAGGGATAATAAATAGTTTATAATTAATTACTTGAATGGTAAAGGAATAGTTTATTAAAAAAAAATATAGGATTTTTGCCTAAATCTTCCAATAAATCCCATTCGTAGAACAACCCCGAATCTTCCAAGTTTCGGTAAGTCAAGTTAGCCAACAATGACGATAAACATGATACGCGTGTCAAGACAAGATCTTTCCGGTGACTAGGATTTTTGCCTTCCGCTCTCCTTCTCATCTATTGTCAAGATTTGGACACAATAGCACTTGAGCGTCTAGCTGCTGTGGTTAACTGTGTGACTTGTTTCGTTCCTGTTCTGGGTTCGACCCTCTATGTGCACGCCTGTCATCCTCGCGGTGCCTAACCTGCCCCTGTGCTTGCAGGATGTCCAGTGGGCCGTGGAGAATAGTCATGGTGAGCGCAAGGCGGCCCGGACACCCCACGTGAATCAAAAAAAAAAAAGATTTGGACACAATAGCACTTGAGGGTCTAGCTGCTTGTGGTCAAGCTGTGTGACTTGTTCCGCCCCGTCCGGGTTCGACCCTCTATGTGCACGCTGTCACTCCCGCGGTGCCTTACCTCCTCCGGGCTTGCGGGATGTCCGGTGGGCCGTGGGGAATAGTCGTGGTGCGCGTAAAGTGGCCGGACACCCCACGTAAATAAATAAAAAAAAAAGATTTGGACACAATAACGACATATGATGTCATTCCCACATAAATATTACAAAAACATTTCTTCATATATTTTCATACCAACTTTAAAATAGTAAAATCTAAACAAATAACGTAAATAAAAGTGTAATTTTACGTGGATCGGGAGTAATTATTGATATTTTATTTAATATTTTTTAAAGTTAATTTTAAATAAATAAAAAGGATAAAAAATCATAAATGGAAGTATTTTTTTTATTTTTGGTGGGTCATGTTCTCCTCTTTTTATATCTATTTTTTTTAAATGGATTCAAAAAAATAATTAGTTTTAAAGTGGAGTCCACTTGAAAAAAAAATATAGTTGGTAACAAAACACTTTAAAATAATTTTTAATTCTAATCACAGCCGCAGCAGCAGACCCAAACACCCACTCATCGCTTCCTAACGCGTTTGCGACCGCCCTCGCTTGTCACCCCTGGCAAGCAAACGCCTCCACCCATCTCTATATAAAGATAGCGATAATTTATTTTAGCATAGCATCTTCTCCGCCTTCATCAACCACCACAACCGAACTTCTCTCGTCCTTATCTCCATTCTTCCATAGCTCTCATTTGTTCGTGCTTCTCAACTCGCTTCTTCAACCATGAGTCAGAATCAAGCTACAGGTAATCCTTCATCTTTTTCCTGGTGTGATTGGTTTTTAATTTGGACATGAACTGTTTGATCTTGAAACACTTTGTTATATTGTTGAGATGGGATTAGTTGCTGAGGTTAGTGTCCAAAGAATTAAGTGCTGGGTGCAAAAGTTCCTTCTTTTTTGTTTCCTTTTTCAAAAATCAAAAGCTCTGCACGTATTCCTAATGTTTTTTTCTTTGGTTTTTTCATAAAACAACTAAGATCAACAACTAATTGCTTTAACCAGTGGCTTCACTAAGAAATTAACCCTTGTTCTTTGAGTCGGAATTAACATCATGCAACCTTGGTAATTGAGTAATTAATCACAAATTTGGTACCTGTTAATTCTCCCCTTGTCATAATTTGTAGTGATCGACAAGATTGTTTGTAGAGTTAAAGAGCTTTACGTAATTTATTTATTTGTTCTCTCTATTGGAGTCTGCGTATGCTAATTTAGGTGGCTTTGAAATCTTGCAGTGGCATATCCTCCCCCACCAACATCAACTTATCCTAGTGCATATTCAGGCCCACCACCAGCTGGCTATCCAACCATGGATGGTCAATCCGACCAGTAAAATCCAATTCCTGTGAAGACTAAATCCAGGGGTGATGGCTTCTGGAAGGGATGGTAAGCCCGCTTGTCTTGATCTATCTCTAGTATATTCATTTCTTGAATTACATTAATCCTGCTAAAACTTCTCGATTAAAACTTTGATTATAAAAAAATTATAATTTATAGTTTTTTAAAATATATTTTTTCAAATCATAACCGCAAAAACTAGCTATCTAAAACACACATTCTGTTTTGAATGTTCTAATTCTTGACTCTTTCATCTTGCAGTTGTGCTGCCTTGTGTTGCTGTTGTCTCTGCGACGCTTGCTTTTGAGGAACGATGCTTTATTTGTGCTTTGTCCCTTCCTTAGATGTGCTTTTCTGGATTTTTTACGTTGTAATAGATTGGGACCGTGTAGTTTGATTTTATTTATTACCACTTTGATGCAATAAATTATTTATATACATAGTGATTTGATTTGTTGCGTGCCTTCCATTTCACTTCGCTTGTTGGTAGCAACTTATTTATATATAAGTGACAATATATATAGTAAGTTGTGGATTTTCCATAAGTGAACCATGCAGAATGCCCAGCATATTTGTTCATGGATAAATGAGATGAAGTAATTAACACAGAATCATTGAGATTTTACGATTTGTATTATTTTTTAATATATTTCCTTAATTTCGGACTTGAAACTTCCACAAACATATATTTTATTCTTTTCGGACTTAAACTTCCACAAATATATATTATCTTGTGCTATTAATTAATTTTAAGTAGAAGAGAGAATGAAGATAGTGAGATTTGAACTCGTAACCGTTTAATCAGCAAGGATGTCATGTTAAAAAATCATCTTAACTTACAAGTTTAAGTTAGTAGGTGAGGTTCTAAGATTTAGTTTATATTAAACTCTAATAACACAAACAACCTAACAAGAAAAGGATCATAAATTTTAATATAATCGTTGAATCAAACTCAAATTTTACCACATGATTTTATAAATTCAATTTTATAGGAGACAACCAGTTAAATTAGACTTTAAAAGTGTTGTTTGAATCAACTTTGTTATTTCTTTTAGATTTTTAGCTTAATTTTAGATGTTATAATTTATTTTATTTTATTTAGGATTATAATTTCTCTTATTAAGATTGATTTTTGACCTATTTAAGAAATAATAAATCTTTTAAAGAGAAGCACTCCATTAGAAAAAAAAAATCAAATTCAATCAATTCTATTCATTTTTCAAATGATATTTTTCTTATGTTGTTCATGTCTACATTAAAATCCTAATTAGATATAATTCAAGAGTGGAAAGCACGTGTTACCTATGCACTACTTCATTTAACATTTATTTAATCAACCTAACATTGTTTGAGAGGTTTATGGAAAAAATAAAGATATTATTTTAATAAAAAAATATATAATTGATTTAAAATAAAACCAGGCCCATACCAGATTTCTAGTTGATTTATGACGGGTAATAAATTTGCCCATCAATATACACTTACACAGTGAACAACTAAACGAAGCCCGGCCCAGTTTATTATTAAAAAAATACAGCCCACACGCAGATGTAGCTAAAGCTAGGGTTTCCATTTCCCCTATAAACACACACACCGCCCCCTCTCCATCTCTAGGGTTTAGAACAGCCACAGAAAGTAAAGAGAGGGGAGGAGAAACCCTAAGCCGCAGCGACAATGGTGAAGTTTCTCAAGCCCAACAAGGCCGTCATAGTCCTCCAAGGCCGATATGCTGGTCGCAAGGCAGTGATCGTCAAGCACTTTGATGATGGAACCAGAGACCGCCCCTATGGTCATTGCTTGGTCGCAGGGATCAAGAAGTACCCAAGCAAGGTTATAAAGAAAGACTCGGCCAAGAAAACAGCAAAGAAATCGAGGGTCAAGTGTTTCGTTAAGGTTGTTAACTATCAGCACCTGATGCCTACTAGGTATACTTTGGATGTGGATTTGAAGGACCTTGTTACTCCTGATTGCTTGGCAACTAAGGATAAGAAAGTCGTGGCTTGTAAGGAAACAAAGACAAGGTTCGAGGAGAGGTTCAAGACTGGGAAGAACCGTTGGTTTTTCACCAAGCTGAGGTTTTGAAGGAAGGAAAATGGTGCCGGCTCTAAGGTTTTGTTTGGGTTTAATGTGTTATTTTTAGACATTTTTTAAGGAGCATTGTTAAGGTTTTGTAGTTTTTTATGGTGCTAGTCTGGATCTGCTTGGATTTAGTTATTTTTGGAATTATTAATATAAATTGCACTCTTAATGTCTGGTGTTTGATTGTTTGTTCATGTGATGATTTTTTGATGTTAGCTTTACGGGCTTTATTTAATTTGGTGGCATGATGTTTTAGGTTTCGGTTTATTGCAAATCTACCTGGGAATGTGTTAGTGTGTTCTTCCCTTGATTGAATTTAGAAGGGGTTCGGATTTATTGAGAGTCTGAGTGCTTGCTTCACCTTTGGTAAGATTGAAATGTGGTGCCTTTAGTCTTAAAGGATTGCTTGCAGGGGTGATTAGGTTTTGGATTTATGATTTGTTAATGAAATTAGATGTCTTGAGCTATTGTTTATGGCCTTTTATTGATGAAATTGAAATGTGGTGCCTTTTGTTTAATGATTTATGATTCGTTAATGTCTAAATTGCCTGTTTGAGAGTTGATATCTGCTATCGTTGGGTTGTGCTGGGAAGTTTTAAGCTGGTGCCTCATCTTCTACACTTTTTGAATGAAATGGAAGAGTTTGGAGATCGATCTTGCTCGACTTTACTCGGTACTTTTCACATATTTTAATTTTAGATAGGCTGCCATGCTACTTGGCGATATGCTTATTCCTAAATTTATGTATTTTCCAGTAAAAACTTACTTTGAAAAGCATCAATTCTAAACAAATGCAAGGTTAAGAAAGAATGAAGAAGAAGAGAGAATAACATATAGTCTGCAAATTTTATCAATTCTCTTGCTACCTTCAAGGTCTCGTGCAATTCTCTCTCTATATTCTTAGTGGGTGTTTGAAATTACAACAGAAATTGTTTTTTATTTATAAATGCATTATGATAATATTTTTTACTTGATAAAATTTATTTTTAATATCATCATATCATCCACATTCTTTCTTGATTCCATTAATGTTCTTGTTGCTGCTTTTTGTTGCCCTCTTTACAGCCTTCATCATGTCCTCTTTATCTTAATAGTCAAACAAGCTCTTCCAACAATCTTGTATAATTGAACTGTGCTAGTTTCTCCCTTCCATTGTTGACATATGTCCTTCCGCGCCTAGGCAGGTCTTCCAAAGTGACTGATTTTTGGTCTCGCATGCAACTTTTACGCCGATAAGATGAATTGATATCTTGATTTGCTTATGAAATGTTTGCTGATTAGAAACATGAAAAAACTAGGGTCTCGCAGTAATGTCAACTTTAGAGTTGGATACTTGGATTTACATTTTACTCCAAAAAAATAGAAGCTTTAGAGTTATACTAGATTGGTAACCCATGATATATCTTTTGCGGGCTAATTTTTTTTTTTTTTTACATAAATCTTTCGGTTATATCATATTGGATTTAATAACCTGGTTAGTTATGGGGGAAAAAAACAACAGCAGCAGATAAATTAAAAAAAAAATAGCTCGAGTTAAACTATAAAACCCATGATTTTTTATATTAGATCAAAATAACCTTGTAAAAAAATAAAATTAGAAAAGATCAATTATAAAAAAATTTAAAAAAAATATAAACTAACTTGAGCTAATTTTTTAAATTAAATTCATGAACTAGATTTGGACTCAAAACTAAAAAAAATCTTGAAATTAAAATCTTAAATAATTGAAAAGGAAAGTTCCAAAAAAAATTCAATAAAAATTAGAAGAATAAAAAAAATAAAGATCAAACATAACATAAAAATAAACATAACATAAAAATAAAATATCAAGGGACACAATTAAAAAATAATTCAATCAAAAGAATAATTAAAAAATCACAGTAAAAAAGAATAAGACCAAATTTTACAAGTAAAAAAAAAATTAGGGAATGAAGAATTTGAAAGAAAATTTAAATTCCATGAATTATTTAAAATAAAACAAATAAAAATTAAAAAAATATAGATTAAATATGAAAAAAAAAAAATCAAATCACTACTTTGAAAATATTTAGAAGAAAAGAAAAGGGAAAAAAGATTGATGACACAAAACATGAGATTTATTGCTCACACGTATCACTTAGAAATTGAGGGTCATTGTAAAAGCTGGTGTTTAACTGTCAAATGACATCATATGTGCCGCCTAAAAAACATACCTACCCACACACTTCTCCCATGATCTTCATGATCAACCCACCTTTTAGCATTAAACAATATTTTTATATATACTAAAATACTATATTACTTCTAATCAAATTTGATAATAACAGAAAAATTATAAGAAAAAAAAAGAAAAAAAAATCGAGACCCAAATAAAAGACAATTTAAATTCAAGTATAATATAATCGTTTTACTGTAATTTTAAAATGAAAAAAAAATTAAAAAACCCTACCAGACAGTTTATTACCTTTTGCTTTAAATGGTATGTTAGTATTAGACTGTAAAAATCAAAAGACTGCCAAGAGCTTCTTCTTCTTCTTCTTCTTCTTCTTCTTGTTTTTTTTTTTTTTTTTTATAAACATAAAATTATAATTGTATTATTTTAATTCACAATGTATATAAGCCTAGAGTTTTTTTTTTTTTTAAAAAAAAAAACTAGTAAAATAACTACCCTTTAGTTTCTTTTAATAATTAACGTGAACTTGACATGATTGATTGTTTTGCTCGCCCAGGATCTTGAGGATCACAGTTCGACAACTTCCATAATTTGTAACGATTATTATATGACAATTAACAGCTCTTTCTGTATGTATGAAGGTCAAGCTCAAGCGGTAAGAACTTAGCTTATTATAAGACATGGACAGGTTTCAGGATAAAATTGTTTAATTTTAGTTCTTACTATCCGTTGGGATAGGTTCTTGGTTGTGTTTGATTATTGCCTGCGGACAAAACAACAAAGACAGTACAGAAAAAGAGAACTTGTTTTTTAGTACTTGTTGGCTTTTGGTAATGTGTTTGAAAATCATTTCTGAAAAAAAATTAATTTTTTTTACTTTAAATTAATATATTTTTGATGTTTTTAAATCATTTTGATATGTTGATCTCAAAAATAATTTTTAAAAAATAAAAAAAATATTATTGACATACTTTTCTGAGTGAAAAGCACTTTGAAAAGCAACCACAAGTACACTCCCAAATACGCAGAAATGGAGGAAAGTTGGAGCGGCCATCTCATGGTCCCTAAAGTTAACGTAACCTGATTTCATTTAGATTTAGATGGATAATCCGAAACACGGGTTGATCAACCAAATCACCATGATTTTATCGGTTAATTTTCAAAATAGGTAAAAGAAAACCTAACTTGAATCAAGCTATGGGTCAATGGGTTGGCAAGTCTGCTGGGGAATTTAAATTTAATAACTATGCTTTAGACTAAATAATATCACAATGTCCCAAATTCATATATCTAAATCCCAAGAGAATTGATTTCAAAGGTCCCTTTCTCTAATGAATAAAAACAGAAACTCAATAATTGAGAATAAGAAATATTGGGTTTCTGCAGCACTGTAAATTTTCCTGTCTTGAGAATCAACAGTCATCTGATATTTCTATTTCATGGGCCTGGTGAAACTCAAGTAGGGCTTGTACTTTCCCTGACATATGCTTTCATTCTGAACAGGACAGAACACAACTCGATGGTCTGGGAGCCACTTTGCCATGGCCTGTTCTTGTTTTTCTTCTCTGCAATTTTTTTTCCAATGTTAGAACTTTCAATTTTATTATTATGATTACAGCATTAAAAAAATGAGGGATTTTTAAATGTATACATGGAATTGGATGATGGACCAACCCTTGAGCTGGTGACAACAAACAAACAAACAAACTGGACCTTGTCCTAACTATCATGGAACCGAATCTAATCCTGTATAGATTCTCAGAAAGCCTAGCGATTGTCACACATCAGAAAGCAAGGTGGAATGTTATAGGGTGTTTTTTTTTTATTTTTTTATGGTTATAGTTCACAAACATGTTTTTTTTTTTAAAAAAAATATTAAACATTCTCAAGTATCAAACTTTTTCACCACCACTCACCACCACCAACACAACAAGACCTAATAATTAATTATTGAAATTTCTAGATTATATACGAAAAAAAACAATTATTTTTTTATTATTATTTTACTTTTCATAAGATAAACTCTCGAGTTATCAAATAAATATGTTTATTCGAAACAACACACGAAATATAAGTTCATTAAAAAAAACAACCATAAGATCACAAACAGAACAACCATAAGATCACAAATAATTATGATATACATTTCCTTGCACTCTTCGTTCTCCTTCTTGCATATTTTTTTTTATATATATAATTTACTAATTTAAATATAAAAGAATCTGTTATTTTAATAAAAGATTTGTTTTGCAGGGAATATCAAATCCAAAAATAAAATCCAGATTTAAGCATGGATACTCAAGCCCACGATGTAACTATGAAAACACTGTCACTTCCTGCTATATTACTTTGTGTTCTAAGAAATATTATAAATACTATGTCTGAATAAAAATAAAGCAAATCTTTAATTTCAAATAAGTTGTTTATAGCCTGGTTTTTTCATGCAATTCCCACTGTCATAAATCAAATTGCTTACCTAAATTTAATAGAAAAAAATTCTTTTTTATTTTTATTTTTTATTCATGAAAGGTAGTCTGCTATTATTTAATTATATATTGTAGTTTTCACGAATGATAATGAAAGCCTATCAAGACAATGATGCACTTTTCAACTTTGTTTCCATAAAGATCACTAGATTTTCATACATATTTATATTTATATGGTAGGTAGTTTTTAGATCATAAAAATAAAATATTTTACATCTATTAAACATTAATTCATATAGAATTTAGAAAAAAGTCAACTATACTAATTATATTAGATATGTATTGAAAAATTCATAAATATAATAAATTATTCATGTATATCTAAATAAATTGAATATTTTTATATATCTCCACCTAAAAAAAAATCTATATATCCACCTCTATTCCGATAAATAGAGTTTAAAATGGGTATAATTTTTATCCCAATAGTACTATAATTACTATAACTCAAATTTTATTTTATTAAAAAGATTGTTAAATACATAACTGCTCAATTATTAAAAACTAAAAAAAAAAAAGAACATCAATATAATTAGTAGCCTCTATTATGATAAACAAAATAATATAAAATAAATTATAGTTTTAGAATTCGAATGAATTACATAACTCAATCAAAAACCCAGTTAACTCAAGATTTAAATTGGTTTGAGTTAAAAAAATAGTTAATTTAATAAATAAACTTAGATTAACTTATATTTTTTGAAAAAAAATTAAAAAAAAATTATTTCAATATTTTTTTAAAATATTAACCTTTGCTTCGTATCAAATTTTACAACTATAGAATCAATACATTCGTTTATGTTTGTCTTTTTAACATAAAGACAAACTGTGACCATAATATTACCCAAAACATCATCCCAAGAATCCAATGACCTAATAATCAACAGTTGATTATTCCCTTAATCCCATTTTAATTACAACCCTTCATCATTAAACTAAACCCTTCCGGTCAAAACCAAGTCCACCTAACGATAATATCAAAACAAAAATTTCCCTTTCTAATTTTCCCTCATTTTCTCTCTTTCCAAACACCCCGCCTTCTTCTTTTCTCTGACACATCTCTGCTAAGATTTGTCTCTTTTTACTTAAAAGCTGCTCGCCTTTAAGAATCTTTCTCTCTCTAAGATACCCACCAAAGATCTTTCTTTTTTCACTTTGATCATGCTTCAAAGCTTAATTCCTCATTCCCCTATCAATTCCACAAACCTCAACAATTCTTCTTCCTCCCCCATGAAATCCAAGCGTGCCGCCGCCGACCTCACTGTCGGCGAGTCCTCCGGTGATGACCCTTCATCCAAACGGGTCAGTTATGAAAATCCCACCACGGAAATCGTCTCCTCAACCACTTTAGTCGAAGGCGGAGGAGGAGACGACGGGGGTGAGTCTAGTGGGCTCAGGTTGCTTGGGCTCTTGCTGCAATGTGCGGAGTGTGTTGCGATGGATAATCTAAATGGCGCGACGGACTTGTTGCCTGAGATTGCGGAGCTGTCGACGCCGTTTGGATCTTCGCCGGAGAGAGTGGGAGCGTACTTTGCACATGCTTTGCAGGTGCGGGTGGTTAGTTCTATCCTCGGTACTTACTCACCACTCGTGTCAAAATCAGTAACGCGAACTCAGTCACAGAAATTATTCAATGCTTTGCAGTCATATAATTCAATCAGTCCTCTGGTCAAATTCTCTCATTTCACAGCTAATCAAGCGATTTTCCAAGCATTGGACGGCGAAGATCGTGTCCACGTCATCGATTTGGATATAATGCAAGGACTTCAATGGCCAGGGTTGTTTCATATCTTAGCTTCCAGGCCTAGAAAGATCCGGTCCATGAGAATTACCGGGTTTGGATCCTCATCCGAGTTGCTCGAGTCAACCGGGAGGCGACTCGCAGATTTCGCCAGTTCACTCGGGCTCCCGTTTGAGTTTCACCCCTTAGAGGGTAAAATTGGGAATGTGACAGGTTTGAGTCAACTCGGGGTGAGGCCGAGAGAGGCTATTGTAGTACATTGGATGCATCATTGTTTGTATGATGTAACTGGGAGTGATCTAGAGACGTTGAAATTGTTGGCTTTGTTAAGGCCGAAATTGATCACGACCGTTGAACAAGATTTAAGTCATGGGGGGGGAGTTTTTAGGGAGGTTTGTTGAGGCATTGCATTATTATAGTGCCTTGTTTGATGCTCTTGGGGACGGATTGGGTGTGGATAGTGTAGAGAGGCATATGGTGGAGCAGCAACTGTTTGGGTGTGAGATAAGGAATATTGTTGCTGTCGGCGGTCCTAAGAGGACCGGTGAGGTTAAGGTTGAGAGATGGGGTGACGAGCTGAGACGGTCTGGGTTTCGACCCGTTTCGCTCCAGGGTAACCCGGCCGCTCAAGCTGGTTTGTTGCTCGGGATGTTTCCATGGAAAGGGTATACTTTGGTTGAAGAAAATGGGTGCTTGAAATTGGGGTGGAAGGATTTGTCCTTGTTGACCGCCTCTGCGTGGCAACCGTCAGATTGAATTACTTTGTTGTAGTCAATGAGACCGGATCATCCTATTTAATTGGAGTCAAATGCCACAAACGTGAAGAATTTGTGGTGAGAGAGACTTTAGAATGATGACGATGGCATTGGATCAATGGTAACGGGGGATCTTCTCTTATTGTAATAATGGACAAGAAGTGTTTTGCTTCCTTCTGAGACAACCTTAATTTAGGAAGGTTTTTTTTTTTTAAAGACTTAATGTGTGTTTAACGTCATTGCAGTAGTTTTTATAGTTACGGTAAAAAAAACTATACATTATTGTTTTTTTTTAAATACAAACCTTTACCATAATTTGAGATGAAAAAGGCTTAAATAATAAAAATCATATAACTTTAGATCAATCTAGAAATATCTTCAACCGCATCACAACACAATGTGTAACAAATCTTTAAATGTTTAGGCAGGTAATGTTCACATTGTTGTAATTCTTAAAAGGGAAAGAAAGTAGTTCTCTAATCTTAATCCAAAGTGGCATCACTCATTAAGAATAAGTTCCTTTAGAGAGGTGAGAAGAAAAGAAAGGAAGATAGTTGCAATTAGCTTGGAGGCAGTTCACCAAGCTTGTAAATGTTTCAAGTTAAACGTGATTGGATTTTTAATTAGATGCATTAGATAATTGGGATTTGGGGAGGTCTAGTCTTGTGTGTTTTTGTGCCATGTTCTTGTGTGTTTTTAAGTAGCTAGTATCTTGTGTGTTTTTGTGCCATGTTCTTTGAGCTAGCCTTGGGTGTTTTTGTCACAAGACAATTGGGATTTGGGAGGTCGATCGAGTCTTGTGTGTTTTTGTTTATTCCATCTCTTTATGGCTAGCTGTGGGGTTGCATGGAATTTAGGAGCAGTGCTGCGAGATCAGATATGATCAGCTAGCGTGTGTTTGAATCCAAAATAGAAGCTAGCTAGCTTGGACCATGCATCTTGAATTTTTACTTGTCTCTCTCATATTGTTTTTTTGTGTGTGTTTCATCAGCTCATCCTCTATATTCCATTATCGATTTGAAGAATCGGACATCTGCAGGAACAGAACAATGATTTGGAATTTCTTGAAAATATATGCTCCATATGGTCCCAACCTTGAGCCTCACGAGACGCAGACGCAGACGCAGCTAATTAATTCTTAATGCTACGTACGTACCACCATCTAGTCTTTCAAATTGGTATATGCATGAATGGGACAAATCTTAATTATTTAAATTAAGAAGTCAAAAACTGATGCTGGCCACTAAGGTCCGCTAATTAATCCACATGATTAAACATAAATCATTATTGTAAAATTGAATCTCGTCGTGAAAGATCTACGTACTACCCACGAGTAGAGCCATGTAGAAACAATAGTACTAGTATTGATTCATTCAATCAAGAGGCTAGCTCTGGTGTATAGAGAAGACCTCACCGTTTAAGAAAAAAATCCAAGGAGAGAGGTTACGCGCGAGAAATTGTTTTGTAGAGCTAGCCACCAATCCGAGCTCCATCAGTTAGTAAGTAGTCTTGTTTCTCATATATATTATTATTTCAGTATATCTATATAGATAATCAATCGTTTTTAAACATAGATAACTCGGTTTAGACTCGTTTGAATTGGGTATACAATGCTGGAAAACAACTTGGGAAGTTAGGGTTGATAGCAACAAGAGATGTCATGGGATGTGATCTTTGAGTAAGAGAGAATTTACTAGGGTTTTTCGAGCGATGGAAAGAAGGTTGTGGGTCTCGTGAAGGGATCTTATATATAAATCAGGAAAGAAGAAACAGGATACAGGACAAAGAAACACAGCTAATGATGGGTAAAGGCCAAGCAAGAGAGTCCAACACATGTGGTGCGCCATGGGAAATTGAAAGCTCAGCTTGTGATGTGAGATGGATGCTACTTTCTATGGTTTCCAGCAAGCTTTAACACAACAATGGACACGCAGTACTGGACGTGGAAGGATTGACAAATTAACACCATCTTTTCCTGTAAAGAAGTTACTATATTAGCATATACTGTGATCAAGTAAAGTGGGTTAGTAGTGTCAAAAGAAGATAAATGATGATCGGGCAATTATGAGGGGGTTGAAATGGGTTGTAAACTTTTGGATGATTTGATTGATAGAATGTCCATCACTCTACTTGTTGTGATTCAGACTATTGTTTTGCTAGTTACGTGAAACATGCTTCCCTGCGGGGCGGCTTTTCTCTCAACACAAATATAAAAAATTAAATTATATTATATTTATACACAGAGCGGCTTTTTTACGTGTTTTTGTAGGAAATAAAAAAATTATTTATTCATGTAATTAAATGAATTGATAACTCTATATGTGTTAATAAAAATAATTAATAATAAAATTAAAAAAATAAAGAGACAAATATACATTAAAATATTTCATCTCGCAAGAGAAGATTTTTACCTGGTTGTGTTTGTTAATTTTATTTATTAAAATAATTTTTTTTATTCAATCAAACGATAATAAAAATAAATATTTATATTAAGTTGATTGAGTAAATTAAAAGGAAAAAAAATATCATGTATGCAAGATTGAATATATAAAAAAATATATAGATGAATAACGAAAATCTCTTCAAAAATTAAATACATGAGAAAAAAAATTTATTTAAAAGAGATTTTACAAACAAAATACAATTGAAAAAAAAAATTGTGAATACTGGGTCAACAATGAAATACGAGAGGATGCACTGTATCAGCTCTACAATACTTATCCCACTCATTTTATACCATCATCGTCTTTTCATCCTTTTCCGGAGTCCAACTCGCTTGGCAATTTCTTTTTTTCAAATAAACTAAAGTCAAATTAGTTACAGTCAACCAATGTAGTATTCTACTTTTCAAAGTTTTTTTTTTTAAAATGTATTAAAATAATATCTTTTTATTTTTTTAATTTTTAACATCATCATATCAAAACAATCTAAAAATAAATAAATAAAAAATTCAAAACAAAAAAATATTTTCTTTGAAAAGCATGGTATGGCCGTGTAAACACACACACCCTATATCCCAGGAATTCTCCCTTAATTGTTTCTTTTTTTTAGATCACTAGATAATGGAGATTTCTCCACAGTTTTAAAAACCCTTCGTCGTTAAGATTCTCACTCTCCAGCAAAGAAAAACAAGCCTTCAGAGTTTTTTTTCTTAAATATTGAGAATTTAAGAAAATCGGATTTTAATTAATCAACAAATAAAACAATGTCATATATTTTTTTTCATTTGATCCTGGATTTATCATGTGGCCCGTTACTTATCTAGAATAGGGCCATTAATTTGGGCCTCTATAAGTTCTAATGGCCCAACAAATATAAAGCATCCACTATCAAACTGGGCTCTCGGGTATCAATAGGTCCAACATAACAACACTCGTCATATTCAATTCTTAAATCCGTATATGAAGCCCATCATTATATAAATAAAATTATTGTAGATTTAAAAACATAGCCAAGCTCTTGGATGTGGTAATATCCTGCACATCCAACTGTTTTAGATCTGATATAATTGTTAAACCTAAATATTTTTAAAAAATATTTTTTATATTTTTTTAAAAATTTATTATTGTCTCGAAACAAAATACAGGTCAATTTACTAGTATAAGTGAAAAAATAATTTTTTTATTAAAAAAATGAATAAATTATATTCGATACCCTATAATTAAGTAATGCTCAACTACAATTCTCTTGGTTTAAATTTTTCCCATGTTAATGTTAATCTTAAAGTTTTTAAATAATTTAAAAGGCTGGTTCGCAATTTGTTTCATTACTATGAATAGTAATTGTAGATAAATCTAGATTAAATTGTGAAAAGTGTACTAGAAAGAAAAAAAAAATATTATTTGGCAATTTGTTTCATTATTTGTTTATTTACGCAGTTTGCTACGTTTTATACTGCTTTTCGAATAAAAAAATATTATTTTTTTATATTTTTAATTTAAAATACAATTTTCATTGAATAGACAAATGTGTTCTAAACGGCTAATATTCTAATATTTAATATAGGGGTGATCTTGGAACATTTTAAAATCTATAGAATTAATTTTGAGAAATTCTAAATGGTAAAGAATAAAATAAAATATCTCAAATCTAGAGACTTGAGAGGCTAAAATATAGTTGACCCAGGAAAAAAAAAAAAAACCCATCCAAGCAATCAAAACAACTCTCTTTCAGTGCCTCTCCCATTAAAAAAAAAAAAAAAAAAACCTAACCGGCAGGACACAAAACCAGACCAGCAACCAGACCATCTTCTCGGTTCACCCGAAATTCCGATGATCAGCTAGTCGAGGCAACAACCCAACAAGAATCTTCCCTCAAAACTTCACCACCAGATAGATCACCTGTGAAAACCCAGAGAACCAGTTGGGTCAAAACAATCGGTCCGACCAGAATTCACCATTGTTTTTTTCTGTTACAGAACAAAGTAAAGTTCTTTTCTTTCACTTGTATTTCTGTTTTATTGAATCATGTTTCTATGCCCAAAAGCAGTATAATTTAGTGCCATTTAGTATTTGTGATATTCTGGGTTTTAGTCTTATAATGTAATAACATGATCAAGGAATTGCTGACTTGCATGACTTTTGGGATAATAGTCTATGGCATAAATTTGAGATTTCTAACATTTTACTAGGAATATAAGACCTGGGTTGTCTTCATATGATGATTTTTTTAAGCTATTGACTTTAAAGTTTCAAACTTTTGTCTTCTGGGCTGTTATTTTTCTTTGCGAGGTATAATGTTAGCTAGTTTGATTCATCTATCATCGTATTTAATGATTAAGGGTGTGTCTTATTTATGTTCTGTTTTGTGTCAAATTGTAGGAATTGAGGTCCAGCTGACAGTTTTGTACAACTAGGAAAAGGCAACATTAATGTTGTTCAGGTTTGATCAGTTACTTTTGTTTCAGTTGAAGAAGAAAAGTTGATGGTAAAGCTGTTTAGTGATTTATAAAGGGTTAGTTTGGAAAATGGAGGAGTTTTTGGTACCATCACCAAAAGACCTGGCATGGAAACATTGTCAAATGTTTAAGGAAGGGGAAAAGACACGCATGAAATGTATATATTGTGGTGAAATATTTGAGGGTGGTGGGATTCATAGGTTTAAGGAGCATCTTGCCGGTCCCAAAGGTGGTGGGCCTATGTGCCAAAGTGTTCCACCTGATATTCGGCTATTAATGCAGCAAGATCTTGATGTGATTACCGCAAAGCAAAACAGCCAGCAACTGAAGATTCAGGAAGAAGAAAGTGATGTTAATTTGCCTCTTAGTGATGTAGGCATGTTTTCAAATCCCTTAAGTAATTTTGAATCAGCTCCGGGAATGCGAAGGAAAAAAGATGTGGGATGGAAACATTGTGAAATGTTGAAAAACGAGAAACGGGTGCAGATAAAGTGTAATTATTGTGCCAAATTGTTTAAGGGTGGTGGCATTCATAGATTTAAGGAGCATCTTGCTGGTAGAAATAGTGGTGGGGTGCCTAGTTGTACACGAGTTCCATCCGATGTTCGGGACTTGATGGAACAACATTTAAGTCCAATTGTAGTGAGGCAAAGAAAGAAACGAAAGTCAAAACGAGAAAAATTAGACGATGTTGATTCACCTCCTGGTGGTGAAGATGTGTACATATTTGCTGATTATAGTGATGACATGATTACCCCACTTCGAGCTGTTGCAGCCTGCAATTTAGTTGAAGTAAATTCAGATTTCTTACTGGATGGAGAAGGAACGAGTAATGGAAATTTGGGCACAAGAAAGAGCGCTATTGCTGTTGCAGCTTCAGATGATGCTGATGCTTTAATAGCAATGGGTTCAGAAACAGCAGATAATCCAATCCATGCGATATGGGGGCGGTTCTTGTATGATATAGGAGCTAGTTTAGATGCAATGGACTCAAATTTTTCCCAACCATTGATTGATACTGTTGCTTATGGGCGGCCAGGGATTGCTGCACCCTCACATCAAGATCTTCGTGGTCGGATATTGAAGAGTCTGGTCGAGGAAGTAAAAAGTGATATTAATCAATATAAGACAAGATGGGTGAAGACTGGCTGTTCTCTTTTGGTTGAAGAATGCAACTCAGAAAGTGGTGTAACTATACTAAATTTTTTGGTGTATTGCTCCAAAGGAACAGTATTTTTGAAATCTGTGGATGCATCAAATCTTATCCACTCAACAGATGGTCTGTATGAATTGCTTAAACTAATGGTGGAGGAAGTTGGAGCTGGAAACATTTTACAAGTAATTACTAATGGTGAAGAACATTATATTGCTGCTGGGAAAAAATTAATGGATACTTTCCCCTCCTTGTATTGGGCTCCCTGTGCAGCTCGTTGCATTGATCTGATACTGGAGGATATTGGAAAACTTGATTGGATAAATACAGTTCTTGAACAGGCTAAATCTGTCACGAGATTTGTCTACAATAACAGTGCAGTGTTGAACCTGATGAGGAAGTTTACTTCTGGTAGTGACATTGTGCAACAGGGTATAACACGCTCTGCTACCAACTTCACTGCATTGAAACGAATGGCTAATTTCAAACTTAATTTGCAAACCATGGTAACCTCACAGGAATGGATGGACTGCCCTTATTCAAAGCAACCTGGAGGATTAGCAATGGTAGATATTATAACTAATCGGTCATTTTGGTCTTCATGCATCTTGATCATCCGTTTAACAAGTCCTCTCCTGCAAGTTTTGGTGATAGTTAGCAGTGAAAAGAGGGCTGCGATGGGATATGTTTTTTCAGGAATATATAGAGCCAAAGAAACCATTAAGAAAGAACTTGTGAAGAGAGAGGATTATATGGTCTACTGGAATATTATAGATCATAGGTGGGAACAACAATGGCAAACTCCTCTTCACGCTGCAGGTTTCTTCTTTAACCCCAAGTTCTTTTATAGCATTGAAGGAGATATGCACAATAAGATTTTGTCAAGGATGTTTGATTGCATCGAGAGATTGGTTCCTGATACTGAAGTCCAGGATAAGATTGTCAAAGAGTTAACCTTGTATAAAAATGCAGAAGGACACCTTGGGAAGAAGTTGGCAATCAGAGCTAGAGGAACTATGCTTCCTAGTAAGGATACTTTCATTATAGTTTGATTACTGTTGCTGTTTCCATCTAGTGTTCAGATTCTTTGCTTTCTTGCAACAGCTTTCTAATAATATTAGTTCTGATAGTACGCCAATTGTTGTCATACACACGGCAAGTATGTGCATTCAACCATTTAAGAAACCTCTTATGAAAATATTGTCAACATAAGTTTCCTTTCATTGTCAAACTCATTTCATACTGTCAAATATCATAAAAAATTTAGGAATATCAACATAACTTCACTTGTGCCTGTTTGGCATGTTTCTGCTACTGTGTTCAACGTATTTGACATAAGACATCATGTAGGCGGTTATATTTATTCTTTGCAATCCTTGCTTGTACAAGAATTTCATCTTTCTGTCATGTAGTGGGCTGCATTTCTTTTTCATCGATATTACTTGGAACTGATTTCTAAATATACCATGGCATTTTAGCTGATTGGTGGTCTATGTATGGCGGATCTTGCCCAAATTTGGCACGTTTAGCTATTCGTATTCTCAGCCAAACCTGCAGTGCAATTGGGTGTAGCCATAATCATATTCCCTTTGAGAAGGTGCATCGCACAAGAAATTTCCTACAGCGTCAACGACTAACTGATCTTGTCTTTGTTCAGTACAACCTGCGTCTTAGACAAATGTAAGTAAAACCAATGACTGTTTATTTTAGTTATTTGAAAATCAGAGAGGAAATAAATTTTGTTCTTTTGCTTACTGATTTTCTTGCAGGGTTGATGGAAACAAAAAGCAGATTCCTGAGGACCCCATATCATTTGATGATGTCAGTCTTGTTGAAGACTGGATCACACAGAATGAGCTTTGCCTTGAAGACTCTGGGAGTTCAGATTGGATGTCACTAGTTCCACGTTCTGTTAATACAATGCCACTGGCACCATCAACTGATGAAAGTGAAGACGTCGCTTCTGGTAATTGCCTTGCTATGCTCAAGAATGTCTCAAGTCAGCTCCTTTTCTTAATCAAACTAAACGCATTGGTCTGTATGCAGGGTTTGATGATTTTGAGATCTTTAATGGATCGAAGGATGTTTAAAATGAGAAATGGAGATGATGAAGTAAACCATGGAGAGTTCATATTGATGGCTGGTTATGTTTTCCACCATATGCTCAGTGGAGAAAGGTATTGTAATGTTTGAAGCAATGAATAGGAACTAGTTTGGGGCTGTGACTCCTATCAAGTATGACACTAATGTTGTGCAATTTGGACCTTCCTAAATATGGCATAGTTGAATACTTTAAGCGCTGCATCTTTTTGGAGCCCAGTAAAATTTTCTGGTTTGTGCTTCATCTGCAGAGCGCTGAACAAAATCCGCACATGGAGTAACACCATGGCTTCCTTTTCATGGGAATCTTTTGATCATTTTGCTTTCATGGCTTTGAGTTGACTCACCTTAAACCCTTTTGACATCAAGAATAATTACATTTCTGGAGATCACAAAGAGATGTTATCGCTGGTTTTATGACTGAATTTAAATTATGATACAAGGAATCATTGCAAAGACAACAACTAAGCCTCAATCCCAAAATAGTTGAGTCAGCTAGATGGATCCTCTTGTGCCATTATGTGTAATCATACACCGAATCTGCCTCAATATCAACAGATCTTAAATCCTTGAAACTACTAAATTTGTTAATCTGGCAATCATAATGGCGCCGAGAGCTTTGGGGTCTTCAGGATGCATCTCCATGAAATGTTGAGTGGCAGTACTTGTCTTTGAATTCTTTCAATCAGACATTGATGGTACAGCAATGGTAATGTGTTGAATTCAGCTCTTGTTCGGTCGCCAAATAACTTGATTACAATATTCAATCTACCTTTATAAAGCAGGATGTAGCGGTCACTAGATGCCTGATCTCCATGTTTCTTGTTCATCACATGCTCAATTTTTTCCAGTTTTTTTTATAACCCACTTGAGAATTTAATCAAACATCCAGAAAGAGTGATGGCTTTCATCACTTGGGGTTTGACTTGAAAAAAAGTCCTAGGTTGCCGGGTCAAGCTGTGTTCACCCTAATAGGTCTATTATTTTTATCAAAAAATATTTGTTTCAATTTTTCTGCAAAAATTCTTTAATGTTGAATTAGCCGAGTTTGGATTGATTTAGCTAAGTTAACCTAATCAGGAGGTTTGGATGAGTCAATGTTAAAACTAGTTCATCTTGAAACCTAATCTCCAGATCACAAGATTTTCAAGGCAACCTACCAAGCTAGGCTAGACCGGGTTTAAGAATAAACGAATCAAAGCACTTAATCTAATCAATAAACTAATAAATGCAAACTTGAATATTACATGAATTGAACGTTTCTTCTGTCACATGGATTGAGGCAAGGGATAATAAAGAAAACAAATTCCTGACCACTGCTCAAAAACCTAATCTAGAAAGCATACTAATACAGCTTCCAACCTCTTATGTATAAACTGGAACGGAACAAGGAATTTTTTTTAAAGAAAAAGGGCAAAAAACCTGAAGCATTGAGCAGGACCAAAATTCAAAATGCCAAAACTAATAACGCTTCCCAAGAATTACACCAATGATGATAGATACCAAGGCCACTCCCAAGATGAATTTAAAGTTCATGGCAGGCGAAACATCGGCAGTTTGAGTATGTGTTTCAGAAGAGGATGAGGCTTGCGCAGATGCAGCTTCTAACTTTTTCTTGCTCTTTCTTTTTGTGGGAGTAGAAATGGCGGCGCTGATATCTCTGGATTTGATCTCCACTCCTTTCTGTTCAGCTGGACTGCTTCCATCACCCTGCTATATATCTCCGTGTAAACAACTGTTCGATTTTTACATTTAAATGACTAGTATAATAACATGTCCACTGACCATTTATTTCCAACTTCACCTCCTCATGGCTTATTTTTTCCAGTTTAGACAACGAAAATTCCATGAATAGGGGGAGATATAAACTGACCTTTTCCAATAATTTAGCATCAGCCTCTTGCAGTTTCTGCTCAAGTTCCTTCACTTGGTTCTCTAGATGTGACACTTCTTTGTTCTTGGCTTCAAGGTCTGCAAAGGATTTCTTCAGAGCTGCTTCTTTTTCCAGCTTTTGAGAATTTGCTTCTTTCTGTTTGGTTGAACATTAGAAAGAAGTGTCAGTAAAGTTTTTTACAAGTTCCTTGCATAGAAACAATGGGAGGCCTACACGAAGCTACAGTCAGAGATGTTGTTCAGTATTCAGTAATAAACTTAATGGAACATCAGAACCCTATTTTTGAACTCGTACTTGATTCTTGAAAAAATACCTGTTCTTTTAGTTCAACTGCAGCAGTCGTCAATTGTTTTTCAAGTTCCTCGAGAGAAGTTTGCAATGCTGACTTCTCAGCAACCTCAGCCTTGAGACTTTCAATCTCAGATTTCATGGCATCTTCATTGGCCTTCTGTCCCTTCAGTTCTTCCTCGAGCTGAATGATCACTGACTGAAGTTCCTTCTTTTCATGTTGATATGTTTCATTGAGCAGGTTGCTCTCTTCCAAAACTGAAGATATCTGTGATTTGAAAGTTTATCAGGTTAGACGACTATGGACAAAAGAATTGCCAAATCATTATTTACCACGAAAAGGAAAAACACAAATGATGCTACAAACCTGAGACTGTAATTTCTGCCCTTCATCAGTAAGCTGCTGCCGCAAATCCTCAAAGGCCTTCTTTGAAATGTGAAGCTGCTCAATAGTTCCATCCTTCTCAGAAAGGATTGTAGATAGTTTTGCTTCTAAATCTCTGAGTTTGGACTCATATGAGGCTAGCTCCTGAGTGAGCTTCAAATTATCCTCAGCTAGCACACCACTCTCTTTTTCAAAGTGACCTGACTTTGTTTTCAGTTCCTCTAAAACAGTTTCCAGATTTGTTACTTTCAGGAGAGTCTCTTCCAGCTCGCCTTTTCGAGATTCAGAAATTGTGGATGCTTCATGAGCCTGTTCTTCATACAGTTTTACTTGCCCCTCAAGTGCTTTTAGCTTCTCATTCAAATCTCTCGTTTCTACATCCTTCAGAGTGAGGCTCTGAATGGCCTCTTGTAATTGTGTTTCAGCGTGCATCATTCGCGTCTCAGTTGCAGAATGAAGTTCTATGGCTCTTGAGTGCTTGTCTGTTAGTTCTGTGATAGTGCTTGCGTGAGAAGCAAGTTGTTGAGATGTGGCTTCCTTCTCAGAAACGGCAGAATTTAGCAATTCCTGAAGTTCATCAATCTTGCTTTTCAGTTGATTGTTCGTCTCAACTAAGAGTTCATTCTCTGAGAAGGAGTTGGAAAACTTGGTTTCTGCTTCCACTATCTGACTTTTGAGTTCTTCATTGGAGGTTTCCAAAGCTACCATTTTTAACAAGCACAAGTCCAATTCTTCCTTCAAAAGTGCAGACCTTCCAGTTACTTCAGTTATCTGCTCCTTGTATTCCTTTACTTGGTCTTCAAGGGTATTCAGTTTCTCAAACAGGGATTTTGCTTCAGAATCCCTGTTAGTGAAATTTGTTAATGCTTCTTGAAGTTTGATTTCTGAATCCCTTGTTAGGGCTTCGTGTAATGACTCAAGCTCTGACTTTCTAGAAGTGGCTTCCTCTAATAATTTCTCTCGTTGCTCAAGTTGCTCCTCTGCAGATTTGAGCTTCACCATTATATCACTTTCTTTCAATCCAGCAGCCTTTAGATCATTTTCAATGCTTTCCAACTTCTCTTGCATCACGGTCAATTCATTACGCAACACTCCCACAAGATTCTCAGCTTCAGTCAGCTTCTCATTGGAACTGCTTGATGCCTCTTCCAGCCTTTTCTTTTCATCAGTGACCAAATTCAGTAATTCTGTTAGCTCTTTCTCCTTCTCCCCAGCCATCTGCAGCGAAACTTCAAGGCTTGATGACTTTGCTTGGTAAGCCTCAATTTCAGATGCTAGTTCAGATATCTTATCTAAGTATTTACGGGAATCTGCTTCTGCATCCACACATTTCTTTTCAAATGCACTGTTCTGCTCTTCAAGTTCCTTGATTCGGTACTTTTCTGCTTCAAGCAACAGCACAAACTCACTTGCCTTTTTTCCAGCATCCTCTAATCTGGAATGAGATGTCTGGAACAAATCTTCAAGTTCAAGGCTGCGCTGATAGTGCATTTTTGCTCGGTCCTCATGCCCAGCACATTTTTCTTTTGCAATTTTCAACTCCTCCTCAAGTTCTGAATTCCGAGATGATGATTGATTCAGGGAAGATTCAAGGTGGCTTATCTTTTCCTGGTATTCCTCCATCTGGGCACTCAACTGATTCTTTTCCCCCTCTACCTCTTTCAGTGTAGTACTGAGTTCAGATATTTTCTCTGAGAATTCTCTCACCTGTCTCTCAGCATCACTGCTTTTTAGTTCGACCAAATTTAACTGTTGCTCAAGTTCCACATTCTTCTTCTCTGCTGCAACGAACCGTATCTCAAGCTCTCTCAGTTGTGATTTTGCCTCTTCTGCTGCTTCATTTGAAGCTCGGATTAAATCCTCAAGCTCCAGGTTCTTTTGAGAGGCAGTTGCTGCAGCAGCTCCAGATTCACTGTGGAGATCTTCCAGAAACTTCAACTTCTGTTCTAGCTCTGCACTGTTTGACAAAGCTTGGGACAAAAGAGAATCTGCTTTACAGAAATTCTCATCTGAAGTTTTCAACTTTTCCTCAAGCTCACCGCACAACTCTTTCATCTGTGCTGCATTACTTGTGAGATCCGCCATGGCTGCTTCTAGAGCTTCTTTTTCTTTCAGTACTTTAGCCAATTCTTCCTGTACAGTTGCGACCTGTGCTTCATGGGTTTTCAGCCCAGCCTCAACTGATTCCCTTGTGTTGATTTCTTCCTGCAACCTCAGCTTCATGCCTTCCATCTCCGAAACCTTTGCTTGAAGATCTTCTTTAGTTGCAGTGAGCAAATTCTCAAGAGCCAAGAAATCTTCCTTCACCTGAGATTCTGAAGCTTTCTTGAGGTCCAATTCCTGCGTCAGTTCGCCGATGAGAGCCTCTTTTGAAGAAAGTCTTTGCTCTATGTCCAGCTGCTGTGATTTTGAAGCAGCCAACTCTTCATTAGCTGCTGAAAGTTCTGCTGTCGTGCTCTTAAGTGCCCCTTCAACTTTCAGATTCCCTGCAACCTTCTCGTACAGGCCCTTGACTTCCTCCTGAAGAGTAGCCATCTGATTTTCCATTTCTTTTGCACTCAGTTTTGCCGCCTCAAGCAGCCTTTCAAACTCCAAGGCCCTCTGCGTCTCGGATTCAGCATGCAAACCACTTTCTTTGTGCAGCTCCTCAAACTTCTTTGCCTCACCAGAAGATACTTCCAGCTCATGTTCCAACTCTTGCATCTTCTTTCTTGAATTCTCGAGTTCAAGGGTGATACCATCAAATGATTCCTTAACCTCAACCAATTCCTTATGCTTGGTTTCTTTTGCTTGTAAAGCTTCTTGCAAAGTGTGGAGCTGTGCACTAAATTTCTCCTCAGCTTCAATTATCTGCTCTTGCAATTTCTTGTGACTGATTTCAAGCTCTCCATACTTCTTTCCACTTTCATCCAACTTCTCATTGGCCAGCAAGACATCATCCTTCAGCAGTGTATTCTCGGATTCAGAATGCTTTAATGCTGCGGATACTCTTTCCAATTCGAGCTCAAGTTCCTTCAGCTTCTCTTGGGCCTCTAGCAATTCTCTGGTCGAACCGCTTAAACTTCTTTCCACGACAGATGGCTTATCAGCCTCCCCAGCAGATTTCACCTCAGCGGTATGAGAACCACCATCCTTCACATCAAGAGATTCCTTCTCCACTTTGATGAATTCTCCATCAGTTTCATCCTCTTCCTTCCTCCCTTCCTTTTCTACATGCGTCAAGTCCCCATTTGTAAGCTGTAATAACATCACCAGAATCAAAACTGAGCTGACAAAGAAGGGTTTTTTTCCAAAAAAGAGAGAGAAAATCCACAGCAACTCGGCATTTCAGCAAGTTTCTGCAATGCAGGCTAATGTCACTTTCATCAAGTTTATTCAGGCATTAAAATTACCTTAATAAGATCAGCAACATCAGGATCACCCTTCACAACTGGAACTTCTGAACTGACTTGTGTCTCTCCTTCCATATCAAACCAACTTCACTTTCCTAGATTTCTCCCCCTGAAATTGTAACAAATTGGCAGTTAACACAACATTTTCTTTCATGATTTACATAGCAAAGCCTCAAAACTCAAAAGACATTGAACAAAGCAACATGATGTCTTTCGTTACTTTATCTACTGCATTGCCAGCATGTAGATCAGAAATCGATAATGCTGACTGGCTCAGGTGTTACAGTGCTATAGTTTCACATGTTTCTCGTAATCAACAAGTGTCTCACAATGATATTGTAGCAGCCGGCTCGTGAACACTTAAATTACTATGATTTTGGTGAGAAATTATAATATTTCCTTAAAAAACAGAGTTTATACTACTATTATCCATGTAATCAGTTTATGAAAAAATAAAAATTATAAAATGCCAAGTCAATTAGCCGAGGTGGAATTAGTTGGACGCAAATATAGTTATAAGCCTCGACTCAAGATCAGGTACTAGATCAACTTATAAATAGGTGGATCATCTTAGCTTCCTTTTTTTTTATCATTAAACCAGGCCGGAGCTAAATTTGAGGTTAACAAATCATCAAGCAGGGTTTCATAAATATGTGCACAAGTGAATTACATGATCACCGTGTCTTTGATTTGGACTTTGAAGTGTGTGCCGACAAAACTACCTGACGTGGAAGCCTAAATAGGACATGGTACACGTCAAATCATGTCATCATAGACATAGCCAAACAAATTATTCAACGGGGAAATGCATTTCATAGAACATAAAATTCCAAGATGCTACGTTTTACCAGGCTGTATGCTTTGCTCTCCACATGCCCTCTTGGAAGGGCAGCCGGCCTGGTAGATACCCGTCCCAACCCATATTCTATGAACAACCCGTTTCCCGGCCCCAAAGATCTTGTCATTTATTTCTATACACGTTATCAAATTTCTAGATTTTACTACACAAAGTCTAAACAACTATAGTTGAAAAAATATATTTCGAGATCAAAAGATGACACCAAAAAAGTAGCAATTAATGGAATTGGTGGGTTCAGAAATCCTGGCGCAATTTATGTAACATATCACAACAACATGGGAACCTGGTAATAATTTGTATCCCATGATGTTTATCCAAAATACATCATAAAATAACCATAAAATTAAATTAAAATTAAAAAAATACTATACTGGTATTAAGATAAAGAGCTTACTATTGTTCTTATATGTATTCAAATACAATTTACTAGGACTATATAAGATCCCAAATCACCTAACCTATTATTATGATATCCCATCATGTGCAAATGTGAAAAAGTCATGTGGGGCCTCATTAACTTTCACTCAAGGGCCATCAAATCCTCCTTTTCCATGATTGACTATGGAAACATGACCGTCCAATTGGAAAGCAGATGAGATTGATCAACCAAAACATTAAACATGAAAAATTACATGAATTGAATCACGAAGATGGAACTTGAATGGTTCAGTTTTAAATTTATTTTTTAAAAATTATTTAAATTTTATAAATCTTAAAATTATCAAAGATTTATATAATTATTAACTTTAAAATCCGTTAAATTAATTGAGATACACGCAAACTAATCTAAATATTTATATTAATAAAAAATAAAAAAAATTACCATGTATTGAAGCAAAAAATAGAAAAATGAAAGTGTACATATCGAGACCAAAAAGGATGCATAGTGGGTGGGATCCTATCAAAGTTGGCATTCCATCAGTATCTCATCTCTCTTTTGCTTATTTTTGTTTTATTTCCCAATTTTAAAGTTAAAATTGTGTGACAGCTCAATTTAAACCTTTTATATCATCAAATAGCTACATACAGGCACACCCTTAAATATGAAAATTAATCAAGGACGGTGACCCCTACCCAAGTTTCTATAATCCCTCTCTGCTGTAAATCATACGCCCAATAATGACTCTGACAAATACGAAATTATAAATATGTAACCAATTATATTGTATCTTTTAAGAAAAATAATATGTAATGTGTGAATTAAAAAATAAAACAACAGTTTTTCTTTAAAAAAACATATATAGCCAGCAAAATTTGGTCTAATGCAAATTTATTGAACCGGTTTACCTCAAGACTCTACTATCGATTGGATTAACACGGATTAATTATAAAAAAAAAAATTATTGGAAACTGTTCGATGTAATGATATTTTAAAAAAAATTAATTTTTTTATTTAAAAAAGTATTATTTTAATAATTTTCAAGTAAAATTTAAAATATAATGCTAAAACCTTTTAAACAACCTCTGACAATCATTGACACGTCCACTGTTAGCTGGAGTGGAAAAAACAAAAACGTTTGGCTACAAAACGATCTAAAACAAATTCCATGCGTTATTAAAGATTGATCACTGAAAGATACTACAAAAAAGCAAATAAAATCAGATTTATTCTGACAAAAAAAAATTGACAAACAACCACCGTGTTCATTGATTTTTAAATTATGAATAAAAATTTTATTTTACTAACCAGAAAGGAAAATAATAAAAGGTCAATGATCAGACCTAAAATAGAGGTTTTTGTAAAAAAGAAAGAAAAAAAAAAAAGCAAAGTGATCAAAGCTTTCTGCTTTTATTTCCTTTCCTTTTTCAAGCAACATTTCCAGCAAGCAAGGTATTAATTACCCTTTCTATGCCCATCCATTTCAGATTTGAACATGAAAAAATTATGAACAGAGTGATGATCAAATTCTAAAAAAAATAAAAAGCACAGCCCAAGATCGCAAACAAACTGAACACTGAACCATCATCATCAACAACATCACAAAAATATTGATCACTGCAAGAAAAACACACTTCACTGATGATCTCTTGATCAGAAAGACTGAAACTTTGAGCAAGAAACAGAGCTAAAGAAAACACAGACAAAAGATAGTTTACCTGAGAGAAAAATCGAAGTTGGATTACTTCCTTTATCTTAAAAAAATGGGATTTTCCTGTTTTACAAGCAAAACGAAAAATTTAGAGAGAGTTACGGTCGTAGTGGTGGAGGAGGAGAGAAATTTGAGAGAGGAAAAGTTTTTTTCTTTGTATTTTTTTATAGTGTGTGAGAGAAAAGAAACAGAGAATCTTATACAAAGGAGGGAGGGAGGGAGGGGAGGGAGAGGTGGGGGTCCACCTAGGAGTGATTGGTGGGGTCAGTCCAATAGGACAATGGTTGGGTCGGAACGCTGCCGGTTTGGTTCCATCTTAGGTTTTTGCCCCTAGATCTCTTTTTACTTACCATATATAAATTGTCTAAAACATTGATAAGAATGTTTTATGAGCTCTTATTTGATTTGAAGAAAAAGAATTAAAAAATGAATAATTAGTTACAATTTCATATAGGAGTTTCAATTAGTTTGCTGATTTAGATTAAGAAATTGAAATAGATAATACTTTATTGATAATTTTAATCGTCATTTTCTTGTATTATATTAATGTCATAAGATAAATTCATATTTCTGTATTTATTATTTATTGTCCGCATGAGATTATATTAGTATTTTGAGATAATCCCGATCATTAACTTATGTTATTAATTTGGTTGTATCTATCGCTTTGATTCACTCATGAAAGTATCAAATTTTATTTTTTAAAAATTATTTTTTATATGAATGCATCAAAATGATTTTAAAATACCAAAAAAATATTAATTTGAAGCAAAAAAATAAAAAAAATTTAAATTTCTTCAAAAACATTTTTAAAACACAAAAACAAACAGGACCGTAAAACCTAGCTAGTTAGATAAGTGGGTTTGGGTATTCACTTTTTTTTTAAGAAAAAAAAACTATAATTTGTTGGAATTGAACTTGAAACCTTTAGCTAATAAAATTGAATGTTTACCACTTTCATCATTTCTTTTTTAAACTTTCATATAATGCAATGAACATTTATATTTTTATTATATTATAAACAAATCAATAGTAATTAATGACTTGATAATTTAATAGCTTAATCGGATTCATTAGTTTAATAATATAGATATAAACTCATATTTGGTATTTTTTTGTTTTTACTCGGTATTCTCGCATCATTTTAAAGGGTGAGACTAGTCTTATTCGTGGTTCGTGGTTATCCCTCCTAATAAATACATTTTTTGAGAATCAAATTTGTATTCTCATCTTTACAGGAATATAACAATGCTTTAATTACTAAACCAACACTTCATTGTTAAACTCACATTTGATATGCTAGTAAAAAAATGTTTTTCAATAAATCAAACGATTTTTCATAATTATATATTACAGTACAACAAAAAAAATTAAATAAATCATGTTAATCATGCTCCATTTTCTGATTGCCTACAGTCCAATCTGGGTGAATTGTTTCTGAGAACATAAGTTTCATCTCATAGGTGGAAAACAAAAATAAATTCTATATAGAATATTTATATTTGAAACCGATTATTTAAATAACAATGATTAATTATCTAATTTGTTCTTTCTTCTATCATATATCTAATCATAATTAGCTAAATTTAAACCAAAACGATTTTATGCTTAGCCTTTCTCTTCTTCTTTTTCCCAGATATGTAAATAAGATTTAACAGCAATGATCATCATCATCTAGTAAGTTTGACCATCAAATTACTTGTTATTTGACCCATGTATTTTATGACTGTCTGCTGTATAGAAAAAAAAACCCCCAAGAAAAATAGTATCTCATTGTATATTAAAATGATTTTTTAAAAATTTTATTTTTATTTTTGATATTAGTATATTAAAACCATAAAAAACATAAATATAATATATTTTTAGATTAAAAAAATTTGAAAAACAAATTAAAACACAAAAATAAACACATGATCAAAAGCATTGGTACCCATTTTTTTAATTTTTTTTTTTTTTTTTTAATGAGTGTTATTATATGGGGCTCGATTGGAACTGGTCAATTTAATCAACTAAATAAATTAATTCATGGTCAAAATCTATATAAAATCTAATTTGATTTTTTTTTAAATCACTCAATTTTTTATTTGTATATATCTTGAATTAGATCATAAACTTAACCAAGTTTTATAATTATATTTTTTTTATTGTAGGCTGCAATTAAAGAATTTTTTCAATCAAAATTTTGAGTATTGGAACTAATTAACTTAATTTCTATTTTTTTTTTAAAGATGAATCTATTCATATAAGATCATACTTTCCAATATTTGATCTCAATTTTTATCATTGAAAAGTAATACATAACACATGTATTGTGCAATATATACTTTAATTTCGTGGGGTTATGAGTCAAATTTCTTCTTGTTGTTATTGTTTTTATTTCCCTTGGTAAGGAGCAACTCGATAGTTTTGGCATCGCAAAATTATATACAATTAGTAGACAAAAATGTAAGACATTTTTAAAGTTTATAACCCAAAGAAGGTGCCATTGGTCACTGAACAACAAAGAAAAATGTGTGGCTTTCTGGTCTCAAAATGGCGGCCCTTGTCGACCGACCAAACCGCCCTTCTACGTGTGCTGCATAGGCGACGACTGTCTTTTCTTCGGCCGAGCGTGACATTTGCTCCTTTTTTAGTTTTTTTTTTTTGTTTTACTGTAGTGGATTTTTCAAAATTAGTTTGCATATTAATTATTTTTTTAATTTTTTTAAAAATATATTATCTGATATATTTTTAAAAAAATAAGAAAATTTTCTATTTTATGATATGATGTATCTAAAAGAATTTAATAAATCTTTTTATGTGTTGATTCAAAGTTTGAATTTAAAAAATAAAGAAAAAATATATTTTTTTTAACTAGTAAATCAACTATTCTAGATTCTTTTTATCATTGTTTTAAATTTTGGATTTCGTGGTGGGTAAACCTAAACTCGAGACCTAGCTAGATGTATTTAAGTTGAAAAAAAATAAAAAATAAAAAAATTTAAATGATCCAATCAAAAACCTAAATTAGCTCAATGACTCAAATCTGACATGGTTAAAATCTAAACCAGTCAATTTTTTTTTTTTATCAAAACAATATTATTTATTTTAATTTTTTTTAAATTAATCCTTCTTATCCATGACTCCAACCTTAATTAAAATTCACCGTTCTTCAAGAATATATATATATCAATGGACTAGTAGTAGGTGGATAGATAGTACACAAAAGTTTTGTGCATTTGCTTCTCCGTCGTTCCATAGACTCCTAGTTAACATTTGATGTTAAACACTTTGATTGCTACCGGAAAAACTAAATCGATAATGTACTGATAATATCTTAAAAAATCCAAATAGTTTGAAGGAAAGTACTATATTTTGAATAGTCCAAATAGTTTGAAGGAAAGTACTATATTTTGAATAGTTAAATAATTTCTTGATTATGAAAATTTGATTCATTCTTTTTTTGAGATGAATGATGTGATACTTGTAAAAAAATTTTTTTTTATAAATTTAAAAACTCTTTAATTATTAAATCAATGATTTTGGAAAACAAAATACAATGATCTTATAAATATATACTCTAGAAATAAATATACAGTAAACAATGAAAATTCTAAACTCCCTGACGGTTGAAGGATTCATAATCTATTTATAGCTCATGAGTCTCTTTATAGAGAATAGAGGATAAAGTGTAATATTAATTGACTGGTATTAAAAAGTAAAAATATATTTGATATATATATTAATATTAATGAGAAATTTCCCTATCATATGTATTAAATAGAAAAAATATTTCTGATATATATTAATGAGAAATAGCATATTTAATTCTATGGTTCTATAGGTTTGTTTGATTAACACGTGACCTTTTTTTATTTATAGTCTGTAGCCCTCATGTTTGCAAAGTTCGATTAGTTTCTTAACTTGCATGAGTCCTCGCCGTCTATATTGGTATGTGTATAGTTGACCATTTTATGGTAGGAGGGAGGCCTTCAAACAAATGAAAGAAATGGTCACAAACATGCATGAGTTTCTTAATTTCCACAATATCTTTAATTAGTTGATAATTTCATATATATATTAGTTGGTTGCTGTGATCAATTTCTTGTACTCTAAAATTTAGATTCAATATTGAAATAACTTATTTGTAATGATTAAATTATAAATCAGTACGATTATAATGATTATAATGGGTATTTACGGATCAAAATTATACTATATCCATTATACTTATTATTCATTGACTAAGAAAATTAAATATTCATATTATATTTATTGAGTTTCGGATATATATATATATATAAAAAATTTAAGTATTATTTATTATTCAATGTAAAATAAATAGTAATATATATGTATATATTTATTTATTTATTTGAGATATGCACATAAATTCTATGATGGAATCATAAATATCATATATGTGTGTGTGTTGTGTTATGTCAGTATTAGAGGATGTATATAGTCTATTGAATTAAAAACAAATGTTGAACATATTTATCTGTATAATATAAATAAATATATCTCGAATTAGATTTAGGTTAGGTTTTGAATCGGATTTGCAATATCTGTATTATATTTATTACTCGTCATGTAAGATAATTATCCTAAAAAAATTAATCCATTTAAATTGGATTTGATTAATATTCATCGAAATCAAAATAAATTTTTATTCTAGAAAACAAGTCATGCATGTGCACTCTATTCATTTTTTTTTAAGTTTTGAATCTTAGAATATAATATGAAAACTATACAAAATGCACCAAGCACCTAGACAAGCCTATCCTTCTTTCTCTATCATTTAATTGGAGGTCAATACATATGCCAATATATGTTAATATATAATTATAGTTAGAAATAGCTAAACAAGTAAAAGGCCGTCCGTTCAACAAGAAATTAACAAATCAAAGGATACGTTAATATTTTTTATTAACATTTCTGTGCAAGAAGGGCTCAATACTCCATCCACTTGCTGTGTTGATTTATTATGCTGAATTTTCCGATTCATTAATTTTAGCAACTGGTCAATCTTGAAACTTTACCTGGTCTTATACCGTTGACTTCTACAAAGTCGATAGAATACAGGAAAGATATGTTATCGTTGTATTTAAATATACAGGGATTTATTTTAAAATTGTCATAAAAATATATTTGTTTTATTTTTTTCAACAAAATATAACAGAAACACAATGTATATTTACCCAAAAATATACGAAGAGTAAATAGATGCATAGCAATAATTATTGTAGATGTTGAGCCTCTCGTTAAAAATAGGAGAAGATAAATTCTCGATGATCAAATGACTGGTATTAGAAATGAGTAAAAAAATCAAAAAATTAATTAAATTGAAAAAATTAGAAAAAAAATAACTAAAAAAACCGATTAAAATTTTAAAAAAACCGACCGGTTCGGTTTTGATTTTATAAGCTTGATTTTTTTAAAATTTAATTTGATTATTTTTTTTTATAAAAACTAAACTAAACTAAAAATAAACTCCCCTCACTGATGTCACCTGAAACAACCAGTCGAAAAGTCGTGGAGGTTAAACAAAAACTCACAGACACCCCAATCTACAGAATGAAATAAAATATACATCATATAATGATAGAAACATCACAAAGGGATAATTAGTAGAGATGACTTAAAATTTTGGAAGGGAAAGAGACAAAAAGATGTTTCCAAGAAGTAGTTGTCTCTATTATTGCGATTTACGGTGCTTTTCAATCAAAGTGTATTTTTTATTTAAAAATATTAAAAAAATATTAATTTAATTTTTTTAAAATAAAAAAAAATACAACCTAACCACGCTTGACTAGTAGTTTTTAGACTTAAAAATTCAAAGCGCAACACCTAACTGTTTTTTTTTTTTAAAAAAAAGATGAGTCATTTTCATAGCTAAAATTATTTAAAATCCGAGCACCAAAATGGGATGAAGTTGTTGTATATACTTGTTTGTCACCTTTTCTTTCTCCCGAGAGAGTGATTTATCAGTGGCCAAAGATCTATTCTGCTATAGCTTTTGGTGGGTTCCACTGCCACCCCAATTTGGATGTACAAGACACCAATTTGAACGAGTGCCTTGAAGAAAATAAAATACTCAAAAGTAAATTTTTTTTTTTTTGCAGTATCATAAAAAATAACTGAAAAATAAATTTTTAATATTTTAATTTATTTTCTCAAGTTTATTAAAGAATATGAACTCAATTTAACCTAAGAAAAAGTTAAAGAATAATAAAATAAAAAAAAATTAATTTCATAACTATTTCAAATAAAATAAATAATAATTAAAAGAATAAACACTAAATCTAATAGATAAAAAAGTTGAAAAATGATGAAATTAAAAAAAATTCTAATTTCATGAATTATTTTATATAAAATAAATAGTAATTAATCAAAATAATAAGAATCAAAATTGATATAAAAATCAAATTAAATTAGATTTTAAGAGACAAGATTGAAAAAAATAAATAAAAAAATGGATCAAAACAATATATAGCAATAAAAAAATCTGAGAATCAATGAAATTTGATATAATTAATAACAATAAATAACAATATATTTTTAAAAAATTTAATTGCAATTTCTACATACTGTGTTATGCTTAAAAAAAATTACTTTCTTACAAACTAAGCTAAATTTTTCTTCTGCTATTAGTATTTTCAATTGACTAGTAAACAATATGAAAAGGTTTAGAAGGAAACAAATGTGTATGATATTAAAAGTGTTAGATAAATAGAAATTTGTTATCATCTATGGCTAGCTTTCTTAGCGACGAAGAGAATATTATTATAAAAAAAATTATTTATCCGAATACACTATATATATATATATATATATATATATATATATATATATATAGGATGTGAGATTTTTATTACAGTGCCAAACACAGTTTATTATAAATTATAACAATAAAATTACTATTTTATTCTTGGTGGAAAAAAAAGCCTTAATAACATGGTAATTTGATTTTTTTATAGGTTTATTGGTCATTAAAAGATAATTCAAAAGTATGTTAATCTTTTCCAAATTTTATACACAGTAAAATAACGCATGTACTTCCATGGTCAAAAAAAGCAAGAACCATTGACTGTGTTATTTGATTTCCGAAAAAACTTTAAACAATAAAAATACTTATTTATCTCTAAAGTAAAAAAAAATAGAGTTTAATTTTGACCACGGGTTTTTTGGGTTTTTCGCTTCTTAGAATATAGTAAAAATATAATTTTACTATTAGAAAAGATAGAAAAAAAACATACGTCTAGAGGTACTTTTTGTCATTTTACATATTTATATATATATATATATATATACATATTTTGTGCCGGTGTGTGGCCTTCTTGTATTTTTAAGTTGGAAAAATAACTTTTTATTTGTGGTGTTTCTGATCTAATTATACGGGTAATGAGTTTGAAAAATTAATATGATTCAATATTTTTTTATGATTTTATACATATGAGTTTTATTTTATAAAAAAATATTTATTTTGAAATAATATTTATAATATGTTCAATCTTACATAATATATTTTTTTATTCAATTAGTTTCATGTTTCTATTTCAATTATCTTTTATTTATTTTAATAAATAAATTTAGTAGACACAAAGGTGTAAATGTCTTATTTTGCGAGATAAAATATCTTAATCTACATTTATCTTTTAATTTTTCTAGTTTCTCTTTTAATTATTCTTAATAAAATTTTTTTTGTTTATTTACATAATTGATTATTGACTTATTTGATTAGATGTTTATATAAATTTTTTTATTTACATTTTAAATTTTTTTATATAAAAAAATATATTGAAATAGCCTACATACCGTTGTTTTTTTAAAAAATAATTATTACTTACGGCGAAGCCGATGTAAAATAGCCAAGATTCATATAAAAAGTGTATACTGAAAATTATTTCCTTAAAAAAATTAATCTTAGTTGACGTTCCTAAATTGACCTAGAATATCTTTGACCATCAAATCTATAAAGAAAGAAAAGGTGGGAAAAAAAGTGGCAAAGTTCATACTCGTAATATTCGGAATATGGGCTAGGGCATAATAAAGAGATTGGGCTAGGTGTTGGCAGACCCAGAACTAGATGGTTCTGAACTGGCTGAAATATTGGCCCATTCAACCTTGACCAATCAGTTCCTCTCATGGTCACGGCTTGAAAACATTATCTTCATAGATAGATGTTGACACCCCTTATCTGTTTAATTACTGTTAAAGAGTCAAGAACACCTCCCTTCTTGTATTGAAAAAAACAGGACTAGGAAAAATGGATGCAGGGATGCAAGTAGCGCTTCCCATACTAGGAGTTGTAGCTGCTGCTGCTGCTACTTTCTATGTTGTAAGCTTTTCTGAGCTTCGAGAGGTATCTATGATCTCTTAACATCTTATCTCTTTTCTCTTCATAGACAGATGTTGTGTTCGTTTTTGTTAATGTTTTGTTTTTGTTTTTGAACATGTAAGAAATCATTTAGAGATCTGGAAGAGTCTGAGGATGGAGGGTTTGAGTCATCTCTAAGCTCAAGAAAAAGGAGAGCAAGAAGAAAGGCTGAGAAAGAAGCCAAGAAGTGAAAGGACAAAGAAAGTCTACATATGAATGATCTTCTGCTCACTTGCTTCTTGTTAAACATTCTCATGGAAGTTGAGACTTGGTTTTCATATATATATTTCTTGGTAATTAGATCAGAAACTTGGTTTTGAATAGTTGTTGTAATTGAAATACCATCATAATCTTAGAACAAATCCAACACTTTCAATATCTTAATTAGCTCCTATTTTATCTGCTTTATATGTTCAATTAAAACAATTATACGGGGGTATTGATTTTCACAATCAAGATGTTAATCATGTGTTTGATAACATGTTACATAGTATTATTTTTTTAAATATTTTTTATTTAAAAATATATTAATTTTTATTTATTGTTGATGTTGATATATTAAAATCATTTAAAAATACTAAAAAAAAATTAATTTGAAGTTTCTTTTTAAAGCAAATAGACTTTTAAAAGTATTCAAAAATAAAAACCAGAACAATAAATAAATCAAATGAGATTTTAGAGTAATTTTATATTATTTTTTAAGTATATAAAAAGTCTTTAAATTTAAAATTTGTGCCAACTTATTACTGTGTTTTACTTAATTATTTGAGAATTTAAACAGTGAGTTTTAAAATGATTTTATATTATTTCCTGGTAAAACACTAAAATCACCATCAAGTTAAAAGGGCAATTAGACTTTTTTTTTGCCACTGCTAGGTATACTAGGAATATGTTTGGGAACGCGATGCAAACTATGTTTTTAAAAAATTAAATTTTTTTTGCTAAAATTTAATATGTTTTGTATATTTTAAATTGTTTTGATGTGTTGATGTCAAAAATAATTTTTAAAAAATAAAAAAATATTATTAACATACATTTCGATACAAAAAACTATTTAAAAAACAACTGCATCACACTTTCAAATACTTTCTAGAAGGCCACCCAGTTGGTAAAAAAGAAACCATGGCAATCAAAATTTTCAAAGACAATTTCTGAGCCTGTCCTAAGTAAAGTATGCAAGAAGCAATTGCTAAAGACGAGAAAAAAATATTTCTGTTCAACTAGGGCTTGCGAGTTTGCTAGAAGCGAAAAGACCCTAGTTGAGTACTGGCATAAATTTATTTGGAGATCTATTCATATTCGATCCCAAGCATAGTTTCATCACTTGGTTAGCAATCTTCAACAGATTGTTTGCCATAGTAAGGCAAATCTACATGGGAAGAAGTATAAATGCTGCCTGTCTTTTATGTGGAAAGCTAGTGGGTCAGAGATGACCAGATAATTGTTCCCATGCTATACCTAGCTTTGTGGCAGGTTAAGCTCCTGCTGGGTTTTGATGAAACGAAATATACAGTCATTCATCAAAAACATTCTAAGCCATGCATGTCCATGTTGGGAGCAAAAACCTCTCCAATCTCCATTACCGATAGTTTTAGCTTTAGGGCTTATCTGAAATATGCACGTAGATATTCCGATAGAATTGGAACGATATAGAGAAAATCAGCGTGGCCCTATATATGCAAGGATGACAGGCACAAACCTGAAATTGTTATGTTTACTGTACGTTTCTCATAAATTGAATGATCTTTTCTCTTCCATCCTATCTATCGTTAAGGTAGTATTTGGTTAGGTTCAAGATAGGAAGAAGCATCTATCGAGAGGATAAAAACATGTTTAGTTGGAGGGACGAAGATGATTTCTAAAGCAATTTTAAAGTGAATTTATGTTATTTCAAGACAAAAATGACAGGAAATATATCCTTTTTATCTCAACTATCTCAATTTTTTCTTTCAAACGCGACCTCAAGAACTTGAACCATAAGAGAGTTGTCCTGGTCCTAGTCTATATATCACCAGAAGAAAGCTTACCTTTGTACCAGTCTCCTTCTCTAATCCATGGGTGCTCATTTATAGCTTTTTTCCCCCTTTGGTAGATCACTCGTCGCATACTTGTACAGTACATTTGATAGAAACATTACTCAAATATTGGTGGTTCATTTTCTTACTCTCAAGGTGAAACTAAATTTGATCAAATGGGATGCTGACAGTGGTGGATACACTCAGACATTTATATAAACCATGCATTAGTAGGAGACAATTATCCATGGAAGCTGAAATGTCAGCGTCTACTCAGACAATACCCAACTTGTTGAGAATGACACGTGAACCGATTGTACGGAGCTTCGATTAAAAAACAAAACAAATATTTCACCATATATTCCGAGCATATGTCAACTCAGTAATCTATTTTTTTCCGAACAGTTTTCAGTTTTTTTTTAATAATTAAAAATATCATTTTGGATTTATTTGTAACTTAAGATTACGGATATGTAGAATTTATAAGTATGATTAAAATTAATGTGGTTTAAAAGCATAAAAGATATCAAATAGCCTCGATGTTATGGATGAGATTGCTGTCCAATATTATTTCGCAAACGTTTTATAATAATGTATAAAAAATAAAAAGAAATGTTATATCGCTATAAGAAGCTAGCATAGTAAATCAACTTCTTAATCATTCTTATTGACTAAAGCTGCCAACTTGCTAGCTTTTCTTTACCCACCATTGGAATGGTGTCTTCGCTTAATCTTTTGATTTGAGAACTGAACAAAAACAATGAAGATTTGGCAAAGTTTATGATTGAAAGATAGTTCATGAACTCAACTCATCAAGCTGATCATGGAAAAAGGAAAAAAACTTCAATATAGGAACAAGAAAATCCTATAAAAAATTAATAATGGAAAAAACAAGCCACTCATGCTAATTAACATATGCATATACCTTGCATCCGATCAGCTTCAGAAATTGGACACGAGATACTATGAATTATGATCTTTTACTCTCTTTTTTTATTTTTTATTTATCTTGGAGACTAGTTAATATAGTTTCTGATCATATTCATATAGAAAGATGCATGGATTCAAGGGAATTTCCAAAGGTTCTGGTCTCCAGTGCTGTCATAGGCTGTAGCATCATCACCTGCAATGTCCAAGCGGGGAGGGCTAAGAAGCATCGCTTCTGCCATGTTCACAAGAACATTAGGCATATCAAACATCAAATCCTCGTCAACAAACTGATCATTGACCATTGGCCTAATTTCCTGTTCCATTTGATTAGTATCCCCCATACTTGGAATCCCTAAAGCATCCTTTGCAGCACCTATAGCAGCAGCCGCAGAAGCTGCGGCCGCCTGAATATCACGTGGTGACGTGGAAGCAGGAACAGGCAGAGAAGCAGCTGAGTTTGGGAAATTAAGCTCTGCATCCTGGCCTTTAAGTGCAAGCGCTGCCACATCATACGCAACAGCAGCCATTTCAGGGTTAGGGAAATGTGCCTAACCAGATTCTGTTAGGCTTCTTAGGCTCTCTAATCTCAGACACCCATTTTCCACTACTCCTACGCCGAACTCCACGGAAAACATGATGGTGGCCTGAAACTTTAGGTGCAATAGCCCCAGCAGCAGCAGCAGCAGCAGAAGCAGTTCTGCTACTTCCACTGCTGCTGCTGCTGTCAGCACTTGAGGTGTTGCTTTGTTGATAATATTGCATGGTTTTTCAATAAGATAATAGGTAAGGAATGACGCCGGAAAGATGGCTTCAAGTGTTCCATGAGAGAAGCCAATTTATGGAGGATGCGATTCCAGATAGAATTTTAATTGAGTTTGGATTTTTAAGTGCAAACCAGTTGTTGATGAACTGCTGTCTGTGAAGGGTTGGGGTGTATGCCAGTGTTTTTGTTGGATATCTTGGTTGGATTGCGGTTTCCGCAGCAAAACTGCATGACTAGCTTGTTTAACGTCAAGAATAGTGATGTTTTTGGACATCTTACATCACTTCTTAGGGTTTGATTTCCTTATCTGTAATATATATGGTGGGAAACAGTGGGTGAGTTGTAGTGCTGCCTGTTTCATTAAAAAGTACTTGACAAATATTTGTGCAGACAATTTAGCAGCAGTAAATTTGTGGGACTACTCATGTACTACTGCTGCCTTTTTGTTAATATTTTAGGGCAGAAAAATAAATCATCAGTAGATGACAGCTTTATGGTCTGAGGATTACTTATGATATCTTAAACAGTGCTCTTAATGCTCTTGCCTTTTTGTGTTGAGCAAGACATCTCTTTTTACCATGTAGAGTTTCTAATGGGGTATTTTTGCTTAAACACCTCATTTTATCTATTCATCTTGACATGTCTAAACTGTATTATTTCGTCAATTCTGTATTATTTTGCTGCTAATTTTTCTTTTTAAAAGATCTTTCTAATGTATTAACTGAGCACAACCCAGGTACCATGAATTGATCTAACCGCGTATCCTGTACAGGAAATCTATGCCGACGATCCGGATATGCCATGTTTCTGGTAACTATGGATATGAGGTACATCAGAAGATGATCGAAGTGCCAGAACCAAAAGTTCGTGGAAAGGATGGAATCCAAATCTATGACATAGAAACACTCAAGTGCAGGGTGACTATATGCACTGAGTTCTGATGCCTAATCATTGAAATCGCGCCTAGATATCACATAATCAAGCAGTCTACATTCCACCCTAGCTTCTAGGCACACTAAATTCCTAGAACAACACCATTAACATATATAGAATAAGCACAGCAAACCTTAATTAATTATATATGGTTTTGCAATTAGTAAATCTATAGATGACACGGGACGGGACGCGTAACAATTAGCGCGTTATACAAACCCTGTTTTATAGCGGTTTATCAAAGGTTATTTTCATGTTCTTTATTTTTGGATTTTTTTATTAATTAATTAGGTTTCAGAATTTTATTTGGTTGGTTTTGGCTGTTTTTTAGAGTTTTTTATGTTATTTTCATTAAATTATAATAATTTTAAAATTATTAATGTTCACAATTTAGTTTTCTCCACCGTTTATGATTATAATTTTAGAGTCCGAGAAACCCTAATTTCTTTCTTTTTCGCTATAATTTACATCAGTAAACCATTGAAGCGAAATGCTACATCAGGAACAAATAGGGAAAGCTATGGTAATTAAGTCCATTTTGAGCATCGAAAGCATTTATCTTTTTTTTGGCATGTCGGTCGTGTTTCATGCATGGTTTAACTGTGCTTAAATCAGCTACTCTCCAACACACGACTTTTCGAGCAGCTTTGCTCAACTCAGTTGCAGACAATCCTGACTTACTTGATCCGCCTTTAACTGTATAATTTGCAGCTCCAAAATTTGTCATTTCAAGTGCCTGAAAGGCCCTATGCAACCATAGAAGAAAGCACACGATTTCCATAGCTCAAGGCCCTTTTCATAGTCATAGTGTATAGTGACTTTGCTTGATAAGTGAGGATTAAGAAACCCTGTCAGGGCCCTGTTCCTTTTCTTGTTCATCATGAGGAAGCGAGGCTGTTTACTTGCTCTAAAAATTTAAGACTGGGATCGGATTTCCCATCATACTCGATGCATGCGTTAACTAAGTCCAACATATATTGTATGTGACTAGTTTTCATTCTTGGTGAATATGTCCAACGTTCTACAGTTTAAAGAATTGTTGGTCACTTCAGGCAAGATTGTCATTCACTGTTTGCTTATAGGTGGAGGAAAAGGAGGAGACAAGATGGATATGAAATGGGATTAGGTCACATTTATTAGATACCAAATGTCTCACAATTCACAGCAGCACATATATTTGCTTCACATGAAACCTACAGTATTTCTAATATTAACAACTGCTGTTTACTGCTTCTTGTGTTGAGATTTCAGTTCCTTTACCCTTTCTTCGGTAGCTCTCAGAGCTTTCCCATATTTGCTAATTAACTGCACAGATAAGTATTTATTCATTAAAAAAGGATAGCTCCATTCCACCAAGATAACAGCTTTGAATATAAGATGCAGCACTCGAAAAAGTAAGCAGGGAAAATATGTATATTGGTTAATCTACATGAAAACATACCACATCAACCTCTTCAGGAGACATGATAAATGGTGGAGACATCATTATGTTATCCCCTGCAACACGTACCAACATCCCATCTTTCTCACATTGTGCTCCAAAATATGCGCCAACTCCTAGATGCCATTGCAACTCAAGGATTATTAACAGGAAGATGAAAAGGATAATGAAAATCAAGTAGAACGGGTTACCAACACAGAGTGATAATGCATGCTTAAAGGTAACTCCCATTTCAGATACAGATTTTCCATTCCAGAAAACTATTGTTGCTGAAAGATGTTGAAAGCATGCCCTGTATTATCTAAAGAACAACCAAAAAGGGAGCTGAAACTAACCCCACTCAGGAGGGAATGGATCATTCGGTGACTTGTTGTCCACGAACTCTGTACCAAGAATCAAGCCAGTTCCTCGTATCTGAAGTAACAGAAGATATTACAAGGTAAAGTGTCTGGTAATATGTTCATTCACCAAATTTGCTTAAACAACAGAAATTGTACCTCCCCTATGATAGGACTGTCAGCGAAGGCTTTTACACCATCTTGAAATTTTGGGGCAATTCTGTTTACCTGATCAAGAATGTTTCTTTCCCTGCAAACAAGTAAACATTTAGCTAAATGCTAAACCTCAATATAAAATAAGTTACCATTTGTGTCATGAGCCATGCCCTACCACTGAACAAGCTCATCTTAGATAATCCATTGACAGACTAACTATTTAATCAGATGATCATGGAGCATAAATAAGAAATTATATTGCAATTTCCCGTCACCAATGTTTACAGGAAGAAGGGATGTTAAATGATGCCTAATGATCATCAAGGTTCATTATAAGTATATTCTTACAAAGTTATTCATTCTTGAAATCGAAATATTTGAACTTGTGAGTAGAATAACCAAAGAATAGCAGAAAAGGACACACTTGTATATCTTGAGTGCTTCAATGGCAACCGCACAAGCAACAGGGTGGCCAGAGTAAGTGAATCCATGAGAGAAAGAGCCTGAAATAGAAGAAATTAGGAGACAACAAAATGAAGAAGCATTTTGTAGCAATGAAAAATATGGTCCTTGCTGAATATTGCCCACTTACCAAGTTTGCTGCTTTGAGAGTGAATCACATCTGAAACTTCAGGGCTGACCATAACAGCTCCAATTGGCATGTAAGCAGAGGAAAGGGCCTGGGAAACCAATGCCAAACAAGGCATAGAGATCAAGTAATATCTCAGAAATTGAACACATTGTAATTACATTTTCAACGACCTTACCTTTGCTACAGATACAAGGTCTGGTTTGATGTTGTATTTGTCACACCCATACATCGTCCCAAGCCTTCCGAAGGCACAAATTACCTAAAATAAACAGAAAGAAGAAAGCAAGCTTGAATGGCCAACCTCTATAGAAATTGGTAACAGGGATGGAAATTAAGTACCTCATCCGCAATAAACAGAATTTCATATTTTTTCACCACAGCTTGAATCTGCAAGAGACAAGAAGATGTTAGACCAGTTATATATGTTGGCAAGCCAAGGGAGGTTTTTTTTCCTTTTTATTATGGGAGTGGCAGGCAGGGGTGGCGGGAGGTGATACATTGACAAAAGAAAGCAAGCAAAGCACAAAACCAGCACGCCTTGTTTATTAGCATGGTGGAATTAGTACTTTTATACTAAGCAGAAGCCTCACTGGTCCTATACCACGATGGAGGACCTATTTGCCTCTCAGTTTCCCAATAACATAAAAACTATTTATCATCCAGTTTCATCAACATTAAGACACCAGCAAAACTGCGTGATGAAATGTTAGCATTATTTTTTGTGACTTGCCAAAATATGTTGAATTAGCTAACATCAAAAGAGACATTTTTCATCCAGGAGATGGCCATCTCAAGCAGATCGTGGTACTGGGTTAAGAAAGCCTCACCTTATCAAAATAAGTTGCTGGGGGAGGTATCACGCCCCCTGCCCCCATGACAGGCTCAGCAATAAATGCAGCAATCTGAAATGAGCAAGAACAGTACATGAGCAATCACCAATTCCTTTAGTTCTGAATTGGGTTTCCATACAAGATGGTCAATCTAAAGATCAAAGTACCGTCTCCGGTCCCTCTTTCAGGATAAGATTCTCTAAATTGTTAGCTAGTCTGGTTGAGAATTCCTCCTCTGTTTCACCTGTCACGTGCATTAACAAGACTGTTAATACAAATAGTGTCGCTAAGAGGATCTGAGAAGTAAGACAAGTGCCAACCTGGGAGATGATAGCGCCAGTAATGAGGACAGTCAGTGTGTAGAACAAATGGAGCAGGCAGATCAAATTTTTGGTGCAATGCTGGAAGGCTGTGACATAAATTAATTGGTTAATCAAACATGAGTTTCCACATGTTAAGCTCAAATATTCTCATCAAAGAAGTGCTCATCAATTATCTTTACCCAGAAAGACTGGCTGCTATCAAAGTTGAACCATGGTACCTGCCAAATTCAAATGTACTAATTAGTAAATGGGAATATTCCCAACAAGAATATGGAAAAAATAATCAATTGAGCATTCCACATACGATTTTGCTCGAGCTATAAATTTCTTCTTATTTGGTCTTCCAAGAGCATTGTTGTAATACCAAACTAGCTTCACCTACAAATAGATAATTCAAGACATCAAGTACCCCACTAGGAGAAAATACAAGAAAAGGAAACAAGGCAAAACAGTATTCTTGCTATAATCATCATCATTGCTATCATTGATTAACATGCAAAGAAGGCAAACCTGAGTGTCATTGGCTTCTGATCCACTATTTGTAAAGAAGGCTTTTGCCATTTTACTTGCAGTAAAAGTTTCAAGTAGTTCTTTTGCAAGATCCTGTAAGACAAAAATGATTATTTAAAACCAATGGAAAGCATTTTCAGAAGTTATTACGTCAAATTTTTGTAATGAAAGAGGCAGCAATGCTTCTGTTTTAGAGAGGCAGAAAGCAAGCCATTCACAGATCATACAAGTGAATCAACTGGTGAGAATTCCGTCCATGAAAATGCATTGCGCATCAAAATTAAAGTTATTTCAGCATGGAAAAGCAAATGCAAAAATATAAGAGTACCAAAGAAGGTTTTGTAGTACGATTCCAGAAGGAGTGGTAAAATGGCAACTTATTCAACTGTTCTGTTGCAGCAGCCACAAGCCGTGGTTCATTCCCCCTGCACATAGACAATGTTTCAATACAATATACAAAGTGAACTCTAGTTCCAGGAATTCTCATATCCTAAAAAACTTGACAGGCAATGAACCAGGTGCAGGAGGTCCAATAATTTGAATTCATCAAAGTGGAGAAAAATGAAGACAATAAGCCTCTGCTCAACTAGAATATGCTGTTCCATTTACCTAAGGCTGTGCACCAAAGACCAGCAAGAGCATCGAGATACTTCTTCCCATTGATGTCATATACATAGCTACCCTATAGCATTCAGCAGCTTCCAGTTAGTTATGTAATTCAAAGGAAAAAAAAACTCAGCTTCAAATATTAACAGCCATTTTGTAACAAATATGCTGGGTCAATCAGAGAAGAGTTGTCAAAGGAAGTATACCTCAGATTTCTCTATGACTAGAGGATTCAAATCACTACTCTGCCAGCCAGCAGTGAAAGGTGCCAGCATATCATGCCCCTTGAAACTGCATTAATAAAAATTTGTCAGCAAATAATCATCCACAAAATTGTATTCCTAGCAAGGGGGAACTTGAATGCAATTACACAATTGTCCTGGACACATCTGGGCATATCTGCAAATCATCCACACCATGCAGAAGAACAATGGATGTAGGCACGTGAGTTGTGTGGGATGTTAAGTACCTGTTACAATCAATAGTTGAATCTTCCTTTTGCAAAGATGCCTTGGTACTGTATAATCTGGCCAGGAAAGGGGCCGAAGAAGATGCTCCTGTGAACTTCCAGAAGCAGTGCCATTTTTTATGCAAGAACGGAGCTAAAAATAAAGTAAAAGAAAGTGTTAGCAATGAAAAGGCATTAATGGTGAGCTGCGAAACTTAGAAAGCAAATAGATCATTCACTGTATGTTTTAACAGCCCATGGATTTCTCTACTAGGTTCCATAATTCCATACATCATCCTATACACCAATTTTAACATGATAAACAGGGTGATTGGCAAAGAAGGAAGACAGAATCACAACCAGTTGTACAACCTAATTGTTTTAGAATCATCTTACATAATCCGACAACAATCCCGCATCATTGATTCCGGTACTGGTTCCATTATTTTCAATTGCCAAGTAAAGATTAATGCATTTAACCTTCAAAATTTTCACCTTCTTTGATGTGACGCAGCACATTCATTTCAATGTCTTTGAAGCTCCAATAACATAGCTTTTCTTTTTGTTTCTATTTTTCCATTTCCAAAGAAATATACCAGTGAGTCCTATTTGTTTTCATGTTTTAAAAATGTTTTTAAAAAATTTAAATTTTTTTTATTTTTTTACTTTAAATTAATATTTTTTTTAATGTTTTTAGATATTTTGATGCGCTGATATCAAAAATAATTTTTAAAATATTTAAAAAATATATTATTTTAATACATTTATAAATAAAAAATACTTTAAAAAACAATTAAAACCATCCTCTTAAACATGCAAGTGCTTCGTCAAACACCCCCATGAATATAGATCCCCTTCAAGCAATGAAGGAAAATGCAATCCATTCAAATCGATTCTAGCCACTCAAGCTCGGCGAAACTCCCTTTCACATTACTGATCACCAATCTACCTTTCAAGAAGAAATATAACCAAAATATTCCAATAATTTGAAAAACATTTTCGAGTAACATAGTTAGTGATCTTGTTAAAATACAAAAAGGTGTACTCAGCCAAGACAAATATATAAAAGAATCAAATTATGATTTCCTTCACTTATCATGTGATAACCAAATGGGATATTCAAATTTTATCCGCTCAGTTCAACACTCAAAAGTAAGTAAAAATCAGCTGAACAAGGTGATGAACTCACAACAATTAAAATCAAAACATGATTGATTTAAGAACAAGAATCAAGAATGCACGAAAAGAAAATCCAAGAAAACAAGAAATTCAAAAACTTTTTGAAGAACCAAGATTATCCAACAAAAGGATCCGCATGACACTGTACTATATGATAACTCAAGAAAACTGAACAAGGGGAAAAAAAGAAGATCAGCGGTAGTAATCAAGAATGCATGAAAGAAAATCCAAGAAACCAAAAATTCACAAACTTTGCCCAAGAATCAAGAATTTACAACAAAAGGGTCGACATAAATGAGTGTTACAAGATTGTTTGATACCTGGGATTTAAGAGTGGATCGCAGGAGTTTGCTGATAACCATGTTTATATCTTCGGACCTCTCAATCAAAACAGGCAAGAATAAATGAGATTTAGTTGATGTTGAGTATGAAAGAGAGTGACTGAAACTGCTCCTCCATGTTTGGTTTTCATTGCTGATATCAAGTGTGATTAATGTTAATTGTTGAAATTTGACAATGATTTGCCAAGTGGACCAACTTGTCAGAGATTCCCTTTACCACATATATTCTGCTATCCATTTATATTAGCCTATTCAATATTCATCGTGTAATTGCAAATTTTTTTAGCCGAAATAGAATAAATTTTGATATTAAAATATTTTCATCATAATTTGATGCATAGTTTACTGAAGAAGATCAACTCTTGTCTGGATACCAAGAATCAAAGAAAACATATTCATTGCATATAGCTTAGGCTCAAACGCAATCCTTTCTCTTTCACAAGACAGACCTTTCGTTTAATATTTTTGTTAATGATCATAATATTCTTTAATGAGTTTTTTCATATTTAATTAAATATTTATATAACTAAATTTTAAGTAAATTATTCGTGTTAGATTTATGGATTCATGACAAATTCTTTATAATCTTGTTTTGGATTCAAATTTAAAATAATAATGTGACAAACAAAACTATAAATAATCAAATCAAACCTAGAAAATATATTATTTCAAGCAAGATGAAATTGAACTCTTGCATTATTTGAATGGAGAAATAAAATATAGTTTTGTCATTATAAAATTCTTTAAAGATTTATATTGTACAAAATTTTTTATTTTATAGTTAGAAGATGGAGTCCCTGTTTGGTCCAACACATTTTTTATTTTTTTTTTAGCTTTAAAATAATTTTTTAATATTTATGAATTATTTTGATATGTTAATATTAAAAATAAATTTTAAAAAATAAAAAAATAAAAAAATATTACTTTGATATATTTTTAAATAAAAAAATTTAAAAAGCAACCTTTCCTACTGGAGTATTTAAGAGGGTAGCAACAGTTGTTTTTCAAAATATTTTTGTTCAAAAATACATTAAATTAATATTTTTTAAAAATTATTTTTAATAATATCCCATTAAAATAACTTAAAAACATAAAAAATATCAAATTTTATTGAAACTCCAATTGACTTAATTTTTGGATCGCTTGTCAGATATGTTAATTCATGAATTAGCAAGAAGATTGAAATTATAATTAAAAAAATAAAAACAATAATTTTAATAAAGAGATCCAAGCCAGTAGATTATCATATTGATCTCTCAAACATTTTTTATTACTATGATTTATTTATCTATCTTGATCTTGATAATTGTGCTATTAAAGGTTTATACTTCTGTGCACGTGGGGTTATTTCCCAAGGTCGAGATCAGATTATTCATCAATATTTTACTACTGGGCCTACTCAAATTAGACCATAAACTAGATTTATAATGGACTGTGATGTGTCTGTGACTGCTTTTTGAGTGGAATTATCGTAGGATTTCATACGGTATTGATTATTTTTTAAAATAATTTTTATTTAAAAATATATTAAAATATTTTTTAAAAATATATTAAAATATTTTTTAAAAATATAATTTTCTCAAACACTATTTAAGTATGCTTATCCAAGTATTATTTGTTTCAATTTAGTGTTACAATCTAATATATTATTAAAAAAAATTGAATTTTTTTTTAAGTTTTAATTTTTTTTTAGTTTTTAAATTATTTTGATGTATTAATATGAAAAATAAATTAAAAAAAATATTATTTTAATATATTTTAAAATAAAAAACAGCATAGTATTGTAAGGTACAAGTGCTTAAATATTCTGTAGGCTGCAGAAGTTCAACTTGATAGTATCTTCATTCAGCTGGACAGTGCACAGCTAGAGACAGCTGAACACTGTTCCAGACTGAGTACAGCCACCATACAAGGTTTGCTGATCCATATCCAGAGTTTGATTAGATGAATTGATAAGCTACTAAAAGCCATGACCAGGATTGGTGGAAAAAGAAACACTCAAAACATCATTGAATTGTGGAATAGAAAGCAAATTGATTACTCTGCTGTAACTCATCAATGGAGACAGCTGAACAGGGTTAAACAAGAACTTCCTAAGAAAAACAATGACCACAATGTCCTGCAAAAAGAGGGGGAGTGGCAAGAGTCCTTGATTCTCATTTTCATTCTTCAAATGAAGACTGAAATCACAAATTCTTCTCTAAAGAAGAAACCGCTTGAACCTCATAACGAGGTTGGGTTCATGATGGTTTGAAATTGCAAGGTTCCTGGGGTTGTGCAGCTCCCATAAGGGTTTCTTCTCCAAGTCCATCGCTTAGCAACTCACCTGATAATTGGACGAAAAATTGTACGTAGATTTTGTTAGAGTCAAAATCTTCAGCCTTAACCCTACCTCAAACCAGAACCAGAAGAAGGGTTGGTATCAAAACCCCCAGGGACAAACACGGGAAGCTGGTTTGATATTGAATCTCTTTTGAATCTAGACTCTCGAGGTAAATTCAATGCAAACCGCTGTTGGCCCTCTCTCAAACCTGAGCTTCCTTCATTTCTCAAACTATCCCTAACAGGGACACTCAAAAGTGGACCTCCAAAGAAAATGGAGTCCCCTGTGTACAGGAGCTTCTCAGATGACTGAGCAGGAGCTTTAGCTGATGATGATGATGACTGTTGTGGTGGTATTGCTGGCTTTTGACCATCATTGCTTGTTTCTGCATTGGATTTTGGCAATACTGTTTGTGTAGCTGTTCTATTCCGAGCTTCAGAAGCTGACACAGGAACTGATACATACCTACCAGCCTCTTGGTCCCAAACAACAGACGTCCTTTTGACATCTCTAAGAAGAGAAGCAGCTGGAGCTGAAAGAAGCAATGGATCAGTACTACTTCCCTTCTGCGTGATTTTTTCATCAAATCCTGATGCAGGATGGGATAATGGGTTGTTGGCAGTAGGTAAAGGAGCCTTAGAAGTTACAGGATGATCAGGAACAAGGCCAGGGGCTGAGGTTGCAGCATTAAAACGACCTAGACCTTGAGTTTGTGGTAGAGGACTAAGCATGACTGATTCTTGAACATGGCTTGGGCTGCTGAAGCTACTAACACTTTGAGTCCCGGTTTCATACTCGTCCCGGCTTCCTTGACTTGGAGCAAAAGAGTTTCCTAGTGCTGTTAGTCTCGGCTCATTCTTGATCTCTTTGTTTGTCCCCATATCAGTGCTCACACTACTTCTGACACTCATATTGCCACTGGAGCTACATTCAGTATCGGGTAAACGGCGATTATCAACTGGCTTTAGAACAGAGGAAGATGCCCTCGCCTTTGCTGCTGCTCTCATAGCCTCGGTGGAATCTAACTTGGCAAGTTTCCAAGCACTAATTCGAACTGGCCGTTTGGGTACCTTGCTACCTCTTTCTGCAGCTCCAGCAGCATCTGGGTCAACAGTTGATGGGACCATCCCAGGCTCCAGGTGAGGTATGACTTCATCCTGATGCAGCCAAAAACACAAACAATTTCCATAAAGACCCATAAAAGTTAAGACCTTGTCCAAAATAATTTTGTAACATTCGTAAACGGTTTGTTAAAAATTCTATATAAATCTTGAGAAAATAACTAAAACATAGGATAAGATCCAAGGGCAAGAAGTTCCTATTAAGAGTGAATTGGGACAAAAATGTCATGTGGGAAAACTGGCAAGGAACAGACTCAGAAGTCTCTGCAGGATTCTTAGCTGGGATCAGCACAGTCGTCCTCGATGACACACAACTGAAATGATGGCAAACACAAGAGTCTAATACCTGATAATCCACAAATACCCGAGGAGGGGTGCACCATGCTCCCTTGTACTGTAGGCCAAGAGAACTTCCACCACTGAAGCCAGTTGTGGCAGATCCTGATGGAGAGTATACTAAGTTTGGCATTTCCTCATACTCAGATGCTCCAGCAGGTGCCTCACTCATTGCTCTCATGGCCACAACATACTCATAGGTGGTAATACCCTAATTCAACATAACAGAAACAAATAAAAACTTTTATATTGCTGAAATTGCCCAAATATGGTTCTGAATTTCAGATTCTAACTTCTCCTCATCCATTTTTAAAGCAATCAACAAGAGTACTATAAAACTGAAAGTAGTGTCTAGTCTATCAGTCACTAACCTTTCTGATCAATATCATGTGGAAAAAGAAAAGTTCACTGAGAGGTACACAAGCCAGGATAGAAACTACAGTGCATACAGCCTGCACAAATTGAGACCCAGCATCAACAATAGAAATTTGATAAATTTGAGATTAGTGATAAGTAACAAGCTTTGATCTAAGGTTATTGTGCACGTACCACAACTGTTGCAAAAGGAGCTATAGAGAAACCATTTCCAAGTGTCTCGACAATTTCAATCTTCATGCTTTGCTTGTTAACAAAACAACGTACAAAGACAGCAATACCAACTCCAGCTTCGAGTACAAGCTGAGCCACACACAAGCAAAAATGTTACCATTGGGAAAACATTTTCAGAAAGAATAATTGTCAGGATTACCACATATATCCAAATGAAACAACTAGCAGCTAGAATATGAGATATAAAGATCACATATAATATAAGTTAAGAGAGAGTAGCACATACCCAAGCAAGACTAGTAGCCATTAGAGAAATAAAAGTCACATAGTTTTTATACCCCACACAATTGTTAAGCCACTGCAGCCACACCATAGATTCAGTTAGTTTTTACGAAATCATATTTTGTCGACTTCAAAACCAGTTTAGTTTAGGAAATTCAAGATGTGTGCCTGCAAAGAGCACTAGAAACAACATGAAAGTATACCCGGCAATGGTGATCAAAACCATCAACACATTTATCACAACTTCGACAGTGTTTGCTGAACTTGCGTACCTGCAATTTAAAGATTTCATAGTTAATAATAGGGACAGCCAGCGTAAATTCTTTAAAGCTGTCATTGGCAGCATGTGGCCAACCACTGGAGATACTTTACAGGGCGATAAATTAGCAGAATTATTTGGAGACAATACTGTGTTGCATGTATTGAGTGCATTTAATCATTGAGATGATGTACAGCTAACTCAATAGACTGATAAATAGAGCCCCACAACCAAAAAGGGAAAATAATGACGATAAACAAAATAAGAAGTGCCTCACTTTTTACAGTACAATACCTCAGCATTGCACAATGTACAGAACAAAGCATCTTCACCATTGCCCTGTTGGTCAGCTATCTCTCCATGTTTGCGGCAATCTTCATGAACAAAAGGTGCACAGAAGATTAAACCGATGTTATGGGAAGGTTTTCTGGTTGGAGATTGCACAGCAGTCTCGACTCTCTCAACTTCCCCCACTGACCCTTTCTTACTAGAGTTTGCTGGACCTATAGAACTTCTGGAGGGTGATGAAAACGAAGAATGCATAGCACTTCCAGTTTCATCAAATTTTCTAGGCAGATCCTTCACTAAAAACCCATGTTTCACATTGAGTTTATTTGCTACATTGGAATTGAATTTAGACATGATGCCAGGATCTGCAGGGTTAATTGCGGTACACCGAACATATAGAATAAAGACAAGAAGTACCTGCAATGCCACAACAGGAATCAAGAAAACAACATCAGTCATAAAGGTTACTCTTAGTCTTACACATGTTAATTCTTTAAAGAACAGCACTTAGCACAGCAAGAAGACTAAAGTGATCCATGACATTTGATGCAGAACACGTCCATGGTAAAGCAACCAAAATAGACTTTCATTCATTAAAATGTTACCAATTTTTTTCGTCTATGACACAAATTTCTGTGGTATATATAAGGGAAACAAACTTAAACTCAATACACAGACATGACAAGAATTCACATACCACTGGAGTGTAAGTCCCAAGAAGCACATACTCCCAGATTTTGCCTCCAAGGAAAGGAGCAAAGAAAGCATAAAATGCAATCACTAGTAAGCAGAAGACAGTGATTGCAACAACCTATCAAGACAAATCACCAAAGTTTAGCGCAGAAATTAGCATTAAAAAAAAACCATAAAAACACTCATAAATTCAGTAACTACGAAATGCCAAAGCCAATTTCGCATGCCCGCATAAAAAAGATGAATTCTTTAGCGCTTTTTAGAGAACCCCAGAAGAGAAGATCAGTTTTTTAGCAAAGCGAAGCAAACCTGATTAAGTAAGAAGAAAGAATGACAATTGAGAAAAAAAATCTCAAAGTCTCAAAAGAGAAGGTTTTTACGGTCATACCTGAAAGGTATGAGCTGGTAGTTGCCATCCATGTTTCCTCACCATAACTGCAAAATCCAAACCCCAAAACAGGCCAAAACCCTAAACACACCCAAAAAACCTCTAGCTAGAAAGAGAAAATAACCCAAAAAGAAAAGAACTTTCCTCTCAACCACAGTAATCCAAACACCAAAATCAACGCAAACCCTTTTAAAACCAAAGAAAGAGAGTAAAGTTCAATTGGGTTTAGGCCTTGCAACTATTATCAACTAAAATGAAGAAGAAAGAGAAGAAAAGAGCTAAAGTGGGAAAGAAAAGAACAAAATGAGAGGCACTGAGACTGAAAAAGAAGGCAGGGAAGCAGAAGCACTTACAAAGAGTACACGGAGAAAAAGAAGAAGATGTGAAGACAAGAAGTGGAACTATTAGAAGAAAAACACAAACTGACAAAAGCTAACAAAAGCGTTGACAGACACCAGACAAAGAAAATCCATCTATCTCTGTGTGTGTATGAATATTTTCATGTCATCTATATAGTTGTTATTTGCCTAATAATTATTATTTTCTTTGATAATTTGGTGCCTAAAATCATTTTTTTAATAATAATTAGTGCCTAATTTTTCATTGAAATGTTTCTATCTAGATTTTTTGGGATTTTTTTGTGTTTTTTTTCCTTACAGACTAGTAGAATCATCAAATTGGATTCTTTGGATTCAATTCATCTCGTCAATTTAACTAGTAAAAAGCCTCCAATTTTTAATATAATTAAATGAGTTTTAAAATGAGAGAATTAAAGAAGTGAGATGTGACTTCTATTTAAAGAGTTTTATAATGTTTGTATGTCAAATCTGATTGGAGAGTTAAATCGGTGATCCATTCACTATTCACTTGGGATATTGTTTGGGCTGTGTTTTATGTTAGATCAGGTGAGAGTTGGTTTAGTTAATTCATAGCTTGATTCACGGATCAAAATCTAAATGAGATTTGATTAGATTTAAAAAAAAATACATTAATTTTTTTCTAAAAAAAATATTATTTTTTTTAAAAAATATTGTTTAAAATTGATTTGAATCAAGACAAATTAATCCGTCTAATATATAATTTAGACTTTGAGACAATTGGACCAACATAAATAATATAGGATTTTATAACTATAAAAATAAAATTCAAAAAGAGAATTTTTAATATTTATTAAATCTAAATTTTGTTTAAAACAATTGGACCAACATGGTCATTGGCAAAGTTTAATTAAGACCTGTTAAGCAATAACTTAATTTAAGTATGTGTTTGGGGTAATAGTCCAATCACCGTTTCATAAAAAAATGATTTTTTTTTGCTTTAATTTTTTATATATTTTTTTCTTCATTTTAATATATATATATATAAAATAATAATAAAATATTATTTTAATATACTTACAAGCAATAAAATATTTTAAAAATTTAAATATCATATGCATGTGTGTTTAAAATTTTCTTGCCTGAAGTACGTATGTGTGCGTGTTGTGTGGTAGATGTAAGGCGGTATGTTAATAGTTATTTTTTAAAATGTTGTGTTTATTTAAAAATATATTAAAATAATTATTTTTAATATTAATATAAAATATAATACTAGGAAGAAGGTAAGCAAGGGTCTGTTGATGTTGGAGGGGGTATGGTAGGGTCCATTGAAATTATTGTCTCTCACTACATTTCGATGTCCTTTTTTTTTTTTTTTTTTTTTTTTTTTGATTTACGTGGGGTGTCCGGGCCACACGCGCACCACGACTATTCCCCACGGCCCACTGGACATCCTGCAAGCCCAGGAGGAGGTAAGACACCGCGGGGGTGACAGGCGTGCACATAGAGGGTCGAACCCGGGACGGGGGCGGAACAAGTCACACCGGTTGACCACAGCAACTAGACCCTCAAGTATGTCCTTTTCAGCTTTATGATGATGGCATTTATAAGTGTGAAGGAGACAGCCCCGTCCTCCGAGGCTGGTTGGGGCTGACCTCTCTCTCTAGCCCATGTTCTGGTTCATATTAATGGTCGGCCCTCTACTCCAAACTATTCTTATTTATGCATGTCCTTTTCTCCCCCCTGGGGAATCCGATGTTGTTATAGAATTTTGAGAATTTATGCTACATAGAAATTCATTAAGGTTTCTTTTTTTTACCAAAAATAAAATATTTTTTGTGAAAATAATATTTATTTTCTAACACATAAAAGCTTGCTTTTTAAATTGATTTTAAACTATTTTTCATTAATCAACTTTAATGAGGTTCAAGATTTTAAAAGAAATAAAAATTATTTTTCATGAAACAAATAAAATTTAAAGTTTACTATGGTTAAATGAGTGTATTTCCCATATTTCTATCCTAAAATTTAGGTTGCGGATTAATGGAGTAAATTCATATATTAGTAAAAACAATATTATTTTAAATAAAAAAACTAAAATAATCATGATTTAAATCAAATTCAAAATTAACAAGTTTTTAGATTGATTCTTTGAGTTTAATTATTTTTTTGTATTAGAAACTTAAAGCTCGAACAAATTTTATAAATGTTTTAATTTATAACCTGAATAACTAAAAACATGATTAGAAATGTGAATTAAATATTAATTTTAATTTTTAAATATTATAAAAATATTTAGAAGTGTGATTGCAGTTTTTTTTTTAAAGTATTTTTTATATCAAATATATTAAAATAATATTTTTTATTTTTAAAAAATTATTTTTAATATTAGTGTATTAAAAATAATTAAAATATATTAAAAAAATTAAAATTTTAAAGATCGTGGTTTGCACCTTTCCAGTACTCTATAACGATAATCCATGCACTGATTTTTCTTTAATTAACTCGTACACCTACTTTACCGAACAAGGATCATGGACGACAGCAAACGCAGAAAGTACCAAATCAACGCTTCACACGCGCCATATCTGTAGCAATCAATTCTTGATAGAGAATAAACTACATCTTAACTCCTGCAAGTTGGAAACTATAACAATCTGATCCTCAACAATTAAAAGGTTCCAAAATCAACCGAAAGTCTTAATTTAGGCCCAAAAAAGATTAAAAGAATTAAATTGATATTTTTTAATTTGTTATATTAGTATAATTAATGGTTATATATAACCTAAAGCTCGATACCATGATCGATCAATAAATTAGTTATAGACCATGTCAACCCAATCTAAATCATTTTAAAGTATTATAGATTTCATTCATTCTAGATTTTAAATTGATATAATTGAATTTATAACCTTATTTTTATTGATAGTTTTGAATTGTATTTATATCTATCACTTTTATATTTGGTTGATATCTTTATAAATACTTTATTTTTGCAACTTTTTTTTATTCATTATCGGAAACTCATATTTATGATAAAAGTCTACCAAAATCACGAGGAGCTCAAAAATACCCCCAAAAAAAGAAATTAAAAAACTTTAACATGGAAAAGGACCGCATTGAAACTTCTTGGAAACTCTAAAGTTGATATTGAAAAATTTAATCTAAAGAAGTTGATGCCAAACATTATCAAATCTACAGGGCCTACAAATACAGTCTATGTTAATAAAGGGACCAAAATCACCCTCACACGAGTGCTTGCACACGCGCGATCGCTGTATCTCACTCGCGATTGAGAAACAGAGCAAACAAAGCGAGAGTGAAAAAAATTAGAAACCCTAGAAACAAGAGAATCGAAATTGAGGAAAGATTTCTTTCAACCTCCCACTCGCTCACATCGCTCGCGTGAGCTTTCACTTTGCAACTTCACAGATCGAACCCAACACACAGACAAAGAGAAGAAGCTCTACAGGTACGTATAAAGCTTCTTTTTTTCTCTTTTTTGCGTGCTTTAATTATATTTTAATCTTATTTTTAGTGACAGGTTTCGGCTTTTGATTTGATTTTTTTGAAGAACTTTCTGTTTTGGTTTATGGGTTTTTCTTGATGTCGTAGAGTTTGAGTCTTTGATTTGTTTGGTTTTTAAGGTTGTGATTTTGTTGGGGGTGTTTGAAGGACCTACTCTTGTCTGAAGTTGAGGTGAAGGAAAGGAAATAGAAAATGGATTGTTGTGTTAAGGTTAGAATTTGTCCTGCTTAAGGAGAAATTGAGAAAGTTTGAGGCGGTTCTTGCTGTTTGTTTAGAGTTTGTTGGAGCTTTTTCATGAGACTGGGAGGTGTTTTTGAGCTATAATTTGTTGAATTTAGTGCTTAAATTGACTGAATTATATGCGTTTTAGGTTTATTTTGGTTAGAACATGGTTATTGCTTGGGCACCTGCCAAGATTAGATGAATAAAAGAGCTGTTGCTGAATTATAGTCACGTTAAAGTGGAGATATGGAGGAAGTGGATTTGGAGAAACTTTATATATCGAGCAAGTGATTTTAAGACTAGAAGTTGCATCTTTTTGATGGCAAACTCAAGAGTTTTACCACTGCACAGAAGATGTGGCCATAAAAGATTAAAACTGTGTCAAGAAAGTTTCTTAAACATTATGTGGCAATTAGGAAGACATGAAGCAAACAGTAGTGTGATGGCATAGGTGACAAACTACGCTGTTGCTGTCTATGCATGCATAGGTTAATTTTATAGTGTTTTGAATGTCAATTTTTTATGTTAGGTGGTGTGTGCTACTTAATGCACCACAGAGTAGATAGGTGAAGAGATTAACTACCTTCACCCATGATGGCATGTGTGGTTTTCAGTTTCCTTTCCTTCAGTTACAAATTTGTGAGTGCGAGTTTGGTACATACAAGTCTAATTACTATCCATTCAAAAAAGTTTCTGGGACCTGTGTCTGTCTATTTCTCTTTGATTTTGTCTATTTTCTAGTTTACTACTCCATGTGAGAACATTGTTTTCTCAACCCTCCAACACAAGTTGATTGGATTCTTTTTCCTGTTAAAAACCCATAACATTTGGGAGTAATTTGTTAGCTTTAAACCACAAAGAGTTGATGTCTTGGCTGTCTCTGGAGTCTAGATTGTTTCCTGACAAAAATGTCCAACTGGAAATCAGAACTTTAGTGATTGGACTTAAAATGCACAGAATTCAGCACATTGAGATTTAATTATCAAGTTAATTCACTAGATTAATGTTTGAGGCTTTCAATTGCTTCAAATTTATAGAGTCGCTAATTAAGAGTACTGGAATGTAACTGGGTTCTTGGGCATGCAACGACTCACTTGTGGCCAAAGAAGTGAGAGGGTGACTTTGTCCAGTGAGGAAGCTTTTGGAAACTTCGTTGCTTGAGAAGGTTCAGATTTGGCATATTATGATTTCAAGCAATAAAGTTATGTGATCTATTTAGAAGTAGTAGCTTAAGGCATGATGCAGATTGCTATTGATGCCAGGCATGAACTTGTATCAGAATTGATTGCTTTTGATGTTGTGACATAGTGGTGAGTTATGTACTATGCTCTCTTAGAGTTTTTTTTTTTGTGTGGATATGGGAGTGTTTAGATTTTCTTAACCCCCCTTTTATTTTTGTTATGTTTTTTTATTATCAATTGCAAATCTGTAGGTTGTTTTATTAGCTGTTCTAACATGCATATTTCCCTTTCAACTTTTCAGGTGACTTGACAGCAGTGGTTGTAAGACGTGCTGTAAAGTCTCATCATGGACATTGATCTTAGGTTACCTTCTGGTGATCATGATAAGGAAGGTGAAGAACCAAATGATGTCAATCATATGTTGAGTGAAGTCAAGCTGCACAATGGAGATGTAGAGATTGGAAATGTTGTTGATGTTGCAGAGCAAGTACTTTCTATAGAAGGGGGGAGATGTTAATTCTCCCACAACGTCAATGGGATTCAAAGAGGACATAAAACTTGAGCCACTTTCTGGTATGGAATTTGAATCACATGGAGCGGCATATTCATTTTATCAAGAATATGCTCGATCTATGGGATTTAATACTGCAATACAGAACAGCCGCCGCTCAAAAACATCAAGGGAGTTCATTGATGCAAAATTTGCTTGTTCTAGGTATGGGACAAAGAGAGAGTATGACAAGTCCTTTAACCGACCACGTTCCGGACAAACCAAGCAAGACCCAGAAAATGGAACGGCCGACCATCGTGTTCAAAGATCGACTGCAAGGCAAGCATGCATGTGAAGAGAGGAGGTCAGATGGAAAAAATGGGTTAATCCATAGTTTCGTGAAGGAGCATAATCATGAGCTTTTACCTGCCCAAGCTGTCAGTGAACAAACTAGAAAGATGTATGCTGCAATGGCTCGACAGTTTGCAGAATATAAAAATGTTGTTGGTCTCAAGAATGACCCTAAAAATCCATTTGACAAGGGCCGGAATTTGGGACTTGAAGCCGGGAGACCAAAATTTTGCCTGATTTTTTTACTCAGATGCAGAATATGAATTCCAACTTTTTTTATGCTGTAGATTTGGGTGAAGATCAACGTTTGAAGAACTTGTTTTGGGCTGATGCCAAAAGCAGGCATGACTACAGTAATTTCTCTGATGTTGTCAATTTTGATACTACATATGTTAGAAACAAGTATAAGATGCCTCTTATCTTTTTGTCGGAGTGAACCAACACTATCAGTTCATGTTGCTTGGATGCACCCCTGTTATCAGATGAAAGTGCAGCTACTTATTCTTGGTTAATGCAGACTTGGTTGAGAGCAATGGGTGGACAGGCCCCGAAGGTTATAATCACTGACCAAGATAAAGCTATAACAGCAAGTCATTTCAGAGGTCTTTCCAAATGCTCATCATTGCTTTTTGCTTGTGGAACATTCTGGGGAAGGTTTCTGAAAACCTGGGGAATGTGATAAAACAAAACGGAAACTTTATGGCCAAATTTGATAAATGCATCTTCAGATCATGGACAGAAAATGAGTTTGGAAAAAGGTGGAGGAAAATTCTTGGTAGATTTGAACTCAGAGAGAATGAGTGGATGCAATCACTGTATTGAAGACCGTGAGCAATGGGTGCCAATCTACATGAGAGGTGCCTTTTTGGCTGGAATGTCTACAGTTCTGCGTTCTGAGAGCATCAAACTCTTACTTTGATAAGTATGTGCATAAGTGAAGACAACTAGGCAGGAATTCGTTAGACAGTATGGATCAATTCTCCAAGATAGGGGTACGAGGGAAGAAGCCAAAGCAGATTCTGATACCTGGAACAAGCAACCTACGGGCGTTGAAATCTCCCCACCTTTTGAGAAGAGTGTTTCAGGTGTATGCACCATGCAGTGTTCAAGAAATTCCAAGTTGAGGTCTTAGGAGTAGTTGCTTGTCATCCCAAAATGGAAAGCCAAGATGAGACAAGCCTAGGTTTTAGAGTTCAGGATTTGGAAAAGGAGCAAGATTTCACTGTTCTGTGGAATCAAACAGGAGTTGGAGGTCTCCTGTATATGCCGACTGTATGAATACAAGGGTTATCTTTGTGGTGGCATGCACTGGGTTTGTTCTTCAAATAAGTCAACAATCGGCCATCCCATCACAATATATTTTGAAAAGGTGGACAAAAAGATGCAAGAGCATACATCTTTTAGGAAGAATGTGAACAGGTACAATCCAGGGTGCAAAGGTACAATGACTTGTGCCAACGAGCTCTGAAATTGAGTGAAGAGGCTTCATTATCTCAAGAGAGTTACAATATGGCCTTTGCTGTGCTCTGGAAGAAGCTTTTGGAAACTGCATCAGCATGAGTAATTCTAACAAGAATCTCGTGGAAGCTGGTACATCTGCCACTCATGGTCTCCTCTGTATTGAAGATGATAGTCAGAACAGGATGTGACCAAGACGAATAAGAAAAAGAATCAAACCAAGAAAAGAAAGGTTGGTGGTCAAAAACGATTGTGAATGCCTCTGTTCTTATGTTTCTACTATTTATCAAGAAACACCCATAACTGCAGGTGAATTTCTGAGCAGGTGATTACGACTGTTGGGCCACAAGATAGCTTGCAACAAATGGTTTGTCTTCTTATACTTTGTTAAACAACCCAAAAAGAAAGGAAAAACTTTGTATTGACGTGGCACATTAAATTCTACTTCAGTTGAAACTTGATATTTGTTGATCAAATTTTTTAAAATAAGATAAGAAAAAGCCAATGACATTCATATTTGTGGTTGGCCTTCTATGAAAAATAGCATGAATCTGTTATGTTGTATGTTGTTAACTCATTTAAGGTGTGCAAGTGAATGCACTAGTCAATTTTTTGATTTTTAGGGTTGATGAGTATCTGTAACTCGATTTGATTTTTCTAGGACAAATTAAGCTCAAGAGCAGTAGCCCTAGAAGGTTATTATGGAACACAACAGGGTGTGCCAGGAATGGTATGTTTGCTTTTGTGAATTAGGTCATATGCTCATGACAATACGGTGGAATGATTTTCTTACCCCACTCATTTTGAGCTATATTGTTTTTGCAGGTGCAACTAAACTTGATGGCTCCAACACGTGATAATTACTCACAGCAATCAGCAGACCATCCAGGGCCTGGTATGCCATATAAATTAGTTGCGTGAATGCTTGATGTATGACTGGTCTTGTCTGGTTATTAATCATCGTATATGATATGACTATGGAAATCTGGATCTCATATCTTCAGGGACAGTTAAACTCAATAGCACCAAGTCATGATGGTTATTACGGCACTCAGCAAAGCATGCATGGGCTGGTATTGTATCTATTCCCGCAGCCGTAATTTCTTTGTACTACAGTCTGCAAATGGTGATATATTTGCACTGTTTTTACCACATGCAGGGACAGATGGATTTCTTTCGCACACCAGCTTTGATTCTCTTATGGCATCAGGGTCAGTTTGCTAGTCTTGATATTCTGATCATGCCATTTTCATTTTGCCAAAACTTCTCAAAACGGTTTTCCATGTAGCAGGACGACCCCAATGTAAGAACAGCACAACCACACGATGATGGATCCAGGCATGCATGAGCAGCAACTTTCTCACTGTAAGGTTCACATTTCGAAAAGTTTCTTGAATCACGTGGCAACTCAAGTATTAACAGCAATTTTCATTTCTCGGCAGGCGAGGAAGAACGCACTCCCTTTATTAGGCAGCATGAAATGGTCACTCCACTGAAGCTGAAATCTCTGCAAAGAATGGAAAGCTATCATGCATCAAAGATGGCAGGGTTAAATTTAGGAAACTGACTCTTCTAGTGCTTGGTAAAACAAGAGAAAGAGTAGGATGCTTTCATCTTCACCGCATATTTACTACAGTAGACAGTCGAACAAATTCTTATAGTAAAATCTCCTTGTAAATCTTTATTGTATTTACCTACTATATCGAGTGATTTGTCTCAAACGAAAATATCTGATCAGATAATATCAGTACTTATCTCCAGTAGATCACTATTTACTCTTGCCCCTGCGTCTGTCCACCATGGACCGAAATAACAACTAATGAAAAAATGATTTTAAAAAGCAAAGCTTTTCTTTAAATTCTTCTTCTTACCTAATTAAGTATTCCTTTTCATATTGAAGAGTGATTCCTCTTGAGGGGATATTACAAAGTAAATTATCAAAATGTTTTCATAATTATTCAAGAGATAAAGCTTGACTTATCTAAGATCTCAAATCTTATTAGAAAGGGAATCTAAGCCTATAAGATGCGGGATCTGATCAGGAAGAAGAATCTTAAATCTTAAAAAAAAAACAAACAATTTGTTTAATATCTAATTACATAAGAAAGTCGATCAAAATACTTTAGGATGTTTAAACGGCAATTATTTAGTATTTATTTAATAAAAATAGATTTTTTGAATAGATAAAAATATTTTTATTATTTTATTTGAAAACCAAATAATTTTTTTTAAAAAAAAACCAACGGGCTGAGAATAAAACTTAACTTGAACCAACCCGGTTTTTAACCGGTTTTTGGACAAGTCGAATTTCCTTTATTTTTATTTTTTCCAATTAAGACCGGCACAGGTCTTGGATGGACTGGGTGCTGATTGACCTATCGAGCCTGGTCCGGGTGTTATATCTGCAATTTCAATTCTTTTATTTTTTAAGCAACACGCGCCAAGCGTGGCACACAAAGGAAGCAAACAACAAAGCGGTTAAAATTCTCAAACGACGACATCGAATTGCATAAACAACAACAAACGCGCGGCGAAGAAACAGAGATGGAAGCAAGCGAGGGAGGACATAAAAGCCCTAATTTTTATTT